>JADLZK010003152.1:0-109079 GCA_015847255.1 Hyparrhenia diplandra
CCAAATCGAGGGACAATGTAGCAAAGAAAGGCTAGTGGAAAATGAAATCCTACTCATGCTTGTATGCCTAAAGAAATGTAAAAAAAAAAGATGATACATATTTGATTTCCAAACTCAACTAAAGCAATCACAACATTAAAAATAAAAATTGCCCAGCACATACATTATGTGCGATCTTGCCTAGGGATGAAGGTGGCAAGCCACTTTTAGACTTCTTCAACTAGAAGGCAAGGGTCAGGTGACAAAGTTTATAATCTCGATGATTACAATTGTTGCATGGGGTGCTTGCCGCACTCAGTCACCGGACGTGCACAGGCTTGTTTGGATAGCCTTTGAACTGCTCCATCTTCCTTGGGTTGCACCGTACGGGACAATTTTATTGCCACATTTGCAATTCGTAATAAGGAAACCGTGGCAGACAGGCTCCGGCTCCAACATAAATAAAAAAAGGCCCATCAAATTGAGTCACGGTCCAAGTAGCAATTCGTAACAAGGACAGCCCGGCTCCTGCCAAAGGCCAGCGGCCCACACATCCGACACGTCCCACTCCCGTGTGCTCACGTGGAGATCATATGTTCTCCGGTCATCGTCTTCTTTTTTTTTTTTTTTTTTTTTAACAAACAAACTTTATTAAATTAGTAGCACAAAACTGAGATCACACGTTCTAAGATCATGTGCTCACGTGGGAGACTGAATCATATAAGATACTCCGTGTATACCTTATCGAGAATTTCATAATCATCATTGTCATCCTTGTCGTGGCTTCTTTGCTTGGTGTGTAACAATTTGCGAAAAATGATTTAGTTTGATTAAAAAAATCTCATATGAAAAATTTGCTAGTTAATAATTTGCAGTTTCAAATACAAATTATTTGTGTTATCAATGTCCTATATAGATTGTGCTTAGATTAGGCTAATCATTTAATTAAAGGACTAAGCTATTAGACACATTTGGGTACATTTTTTCTTATCATCAGCACGCCATTCCAATTGAGTTCTTATTCATTCAAATATTTGGCCAATTCATATCTCGTGCAACGTCTCGTGAGCTTTTAGTTTTTTTTTGCGGGAAAAGGGATTTCATTAAATTAAACAAAGGAGTACATCCCTTTTACATATAGCCCTTAAAACAAAAATAAATTACAAACAAGGCCACGAAGGACCAAGTCGCAAACTTGTCTACCATCCAGAGCTTCGCTGGTGTACTTTCGCCCGCGCATCTTCGCGCCCGCCGCACAGGACGCCCTAGGCCACCGAAACCACCGGTGCTCGCGGAGAAGAGGAAACACGCTTTGTAGATGCCGCGACCAACAACCCGACCATCGCCGACGGGCCGTATTTCTATCGTTGAACGGGAATTAGCCGCTCCCCTTCGAACACAGGTGGGAAGAAAATCCATCGCCACCAGCATGGCCAGCAACGGAAAGAAGCGTCTTGTGAGAATAGGAAGGGACAAGTAGCGACAAGCAAGACCGATACAAAGCAAAAGACCCTTTGAGCTCCACGACCTGTAGTTGATGCCGGCGAGCACGCCACCGGGGTGATGAAGAGTTTGGAGACCTTATTCCGCTACGGCGTCGTCGTCACCACCGCGTCAACGCCGCGGAAGCGAACAACGCCGCCCGCGAGAGAGCACCCGCCCGACAAACCCTAGCTCCACCGTTGAGAAGCAACGGCGAGCAAAACCTAGGACTAACTAGCCTATCTACACCTACACGTTGATTCCCACGACCCACCTCAATCTTCGGTGCCACCCTTTGGCGGCGGAGAGGGAATGGGCCGCCCGGAATCGCGAAGAGTCGCCACGCCTTTTCGCCCTGGTCAAACGAAAGCGGGGGGATATGAAGGGAGTCGAGAGAAAAATAGCTGATCCTAAACCCATTTGGCATCGGGTCTCGTGAGCTTTTAGTTGTCATACGTCCACTATAATTCGCACATTGTTCCAAGACAATGCGTGGAAATTTTCTCTAATTTTAGTATTTTAAGTACATATTTATTGAGAAAAAATATTTGGATGATTTTTAGATTAAAGTTTTAAATGATCTCCCTCAACCATCCAGAAAATCCAATTTACCTTCTCGTTTTTGACATGGCGTTATGTCGACCAAAACTGTTTCTCCTACTTTCATGAGCTCAATAGGACGAGGAAAGCAATTGGACCTCGAGAATGCTTGACTATTCTCAAGGTTGTTTACACAAAAAAGATGTTCAAGCAAGAGTAGAGATATTGAAGAGACATCTTTTAAGACATGGTGTGACATTATGATAGCTCAATGGGGGTGAAGGTAGCAAACACAAGTTTTTAAATATGGTAGGCAGGTGAAGGGTAAGTGAGAGCAGCGGGTCGAAGTAGCATGAAACTAGGGGTGAAGAAGAGAGTATTTGCATTGAAATGATGTACTAATCGAGCTATTTGGGGTCATATGTTTAATGAATCATATAAGGTGTTGGTAAAAAAAATGAATCATATAAGGAAGTGGTTTTTATGGATGTAGTCTTGATCATATAGTTGGAAAGACCTAACTTTTCCCAAAGCACTAACTCAAGGGAAATCATGCTATGTGAATATCCCCTGCTTGTTTTGCTACTTACAAGAACTAATATTCACCACCTCTGGATTTATGCGGTGGAAGTGGAGGGTGAAAAAAAAAACACATGCTATGTTTGCAACGTGTGACTAACCGTATCTTGCCATAACACATTTTGTCTAGTGATACAGGCGTATATAATTTTTGTCTATTTGTTACTATCGATAAACTTCTATTTCCGAAAACTATTATAGACAAGTACATATAATTTTTCCTCGTTCCAAACTTCAACTTTATCGAGAAATTTTGAGTGAAAGTGCGCCTTGGGCCTTATAAATGTTAAAAAGATGCTAAATATTTGATTTTCGAATCAAACTTATTAATTAAAGTGAGAATTCATGTATTAAAACAATAGGTTAAAAAAAATGCTTAGCACACATATGTCATATGTGCAATGCTTGCCCTAAATTGAGGCGGCCAGAATCTTAACATTCATTTTTGAATTTTGTAATTCGATCTGACCGCTTTCGACTCCTTTCTTCAGGCAAGGTCAGTGACAACCGGACCCTCTAGGGGTCCAGTGACAACCAGGTCCATTTTAGGTTTTGTTTGATAGTTGCATGTTTTTTGCTTGCCGCACCCAAGTCACCGGACGTCCACCTTGATGCTTCGTTACCCTTTCAACTGGACCATCTTCCTTCTGCTCACCTGTACGGGATAATATGTCGACGAGCAATTGCGAAACCGTGACAGGCTTTCTTAAAAAAAAATTAAAAACTCAACTTAAGGCCCATCACATGGAGTCACGGCCCAGCCCACCAAGTCCCGGGGATAGCGCGCGCCTCGCCGCCCCGGCGCGCTGGCCAACGGTTGCCAACGGCCACGCATCCGACACGTCGTCACGGCGGCGGCGCGGCACTGGTTCTGCGGTCAGAGCGCGGCCTAGGCGATAAGCCCCGCTCACCTCACCTCGCGCGCCCGTGGCACCGGGATGGGCGCCATGGGCATCGTCGTGAGCGTGCGCGCCTCCCGCCGCGGCGGCACCCGCTGGCTCCAGGGACGCCGCCCAGCTGGCCCAGCGGAGGGCAAGCCATCGAAGACCGCCCGCGTGCTCGTGCTCGGCGGCACCGGACGCGTCGGGGGATCCACGGCCACCGCGCTCTCAGGCTTCGCCCCGACCTCGGCATCCTCGTCGGAGGCAGGAACCGGTAGGAGAGGAGAGTAGCCTTTTTTTTTCTGTTCAGGCTGACATGATCGATGATTCCACTTGCTGACAGGTTCTGGACGGTTTTGATTTGATTTGATTTGCCAGGGAGAAAGGCGAGTCGTTTGCAGCTAAGCGAGGGGCCAATCCGAGTTCGTCCAGGTCGACACCCGCGACACAGGCATGCTGGAAGAAGCGCTGCAGGGTCAGTATCACTTATCAGAATATCAGTAATGCTAATGCAATGCAAACATCCTGCTAAATATGCTGTGACTGCTGCCTAGAGCTAGCTAGAGTATGTTAATTGATGGCACAGTACACAGCTTCACATTGGTAGCAAAGGCTCCAAAGCCCAAACAGACTTGTACTTTTGCTTCAGGAGAAGCTTTAACAAAACTAGATGGAAATTTTCTCTTGCTACAGGTGTGGATTTGGTTGTCCATACTGCTGGACCTTTCCAGAGGGCGGAGGAGTGCACAGTATTGCAGGCGGCGATATCTACTAAGGTAGAATAGAAGCACTCCATTTTTTCAGTCTCAATTCAATTTTTTTTTGGGGTAGTGAGCTACTTAACTGAAAATGCTGTTGCCACACTCCTGAAAATTTATCCTGAACAGACACCATACATTGATATCTGCGATGACATGGACTATTCTTGGAGAGCAAAAGGCTTCCATGAGCAAGCAAAAGCTGCTGGTGTTCCAGCTATTACTACTGCTGGCATATATCCGGGTGTTAGCAATGGTAATTAGTGTATATTCTTTCTGTTATACTTTAGAACTCAACTTTCCTTGAGTTTTCTTGTTCTTTTGATGAATTCCGCAACCACATCTTTTCTGACAATAGTCCTGATAAATCTTATGATTCTCCACAATAGTTTTCAAATGGATGCACAAGATGCGAAGGTAAGCTAGCATCAAGAGTTGAAACGAGGAACATTTTTGTGTGATCACCAAATACATCGACCAAAGCTAAAATACATAAAACAAATATAATCTACTAAAAAAAAGAACGCCTATTGACAAAATGAAATACTCTGTCTGTACTTAAATGCATACCAATGGCATAGCAGTCTGGAAGAAACATCGTGTACTGCTGTTTCTATCACATTCTGTTGGTAAAATCTACAGGAAGTATAATATTAAGAAAAAAGTATTTTTATGCCCACCATTGACTCTGAAAGAGATGAATATTTTGATCTTTGAGTGCTTATTAGTGTATTTTATTCTTCTCTGGTGACAGTGATGGCTGCTGAGCTTGTGCATGCTGCCAGAAGTGAAGATGGTGAACCTGAAAGACTAAGGTTAGAGTTCTTTGTTGTCTAGACTCTAGAACAGGAAATGGTCAGTAGTCATTCTGTGTACAGTAAGGGCTCTATTTGGTTTTTTGTTGGCATGTAGTAGTTAAATTGCTATTCCCATGATGTGTTTTTCTTTCCTAGCTAGGCTGAGAGTGTTCCTGTTGGCTTTAAAAGCACCTGCATAATAGCTGTCGCATCAAACTGTTCATCAATGTTTGCTTGATCTCTGAAGCTAGAATTAGTGTTTTCGAACATCGATACATATTCCATATGTTGCTAAACCCCTCTTTTTAGATTCTTCTACTATACTGCAGGTACTGGTGGTGCTGGTCCAACAATATTGGCAACAAGTTTTCTGCTTCTGGGGGAGGATGTAATTGCATATAACAAAGGGTACTTCCAGCTTATGCACTAGTGCTATTGCACCTATGGAGTTCCTCATTGTAATGGAAAATTATACGTTATTCTTATTTGTATTACTAATTCAGGAGAAGAAATCAAATTGAAGCCCTATAGTGGAGCTCTGAACATTGATTTTGGAAAGGGGGTCAGAAAGAAAAATGTCTACTTATTGTAAGTACTTGGGCCAATTTATATCTTTCCATATCTTATAATTGACAAAGTTACAAAACTGAGGTATAATATAGCCAAAAAGGAAGCTAATTTCACATTGTGTTACCTACTCCAGGAATTTGCCTGAAGTGAAGAGTGCTTTTAAGATATTAGGTGTGCCAACTGTTAGTGCTCGATTTGGTACTGCTCCTTTCTTCTGGAATTGGGGAATGCAGGCCTTCGCAAACTTTTTACCTGTTGTATGTATTTTTCCTCAATTTATGCTTATACAAAATTTTTATTTTAGCCCGCTTAGTTATAGTTCTTATTATTAATACTGTAGCGATTAAGTTTACAGTTGCAAACAGGCGTTACTTATTTTCATTCTGCAATTATAGCATTCAGTCTGCAGTTCCTGTATTACAATTAAACCAAATGGTTTACTGTGGGCTGGAATCCAGAACATATACATGAATACATGATACTATTCATTTTGCATTAATCTGACCTGAATCTTGGTCCTCTTCAGGAGTTCTTGAGGGATAGAAATAAGGTTCAGAAGTTGGTTCAGTCTGTTGATCCTTTGGTTCGAGCTGTTGATGGTATTGCAGGAGAGCGTGTCTCTATGAGAGTAAGTCCTTTACCTGTATCTAGAGTAGTGCTGGACTACAAATGGCCATTGCCTAATCAAAATGATTTCGTTTTTGTAGGTAGACTTGGACTGTTCAAATGGCCGGAATACTATTGGATTATTTACTCATAAAAGCTATCTGTGTAAGTATGGACCATAAGTAAATTGAAACAATGAAACATCCTCGTATCTAATATTTCCAATTTGAGAACTTCTGGTGTGCTATTAAGTTTTCTTACTGGGTGATCAGAATTACTAGAAATACTCTCTCTGGACTGCATCTAAGCATCATCTAAGCATATGCTAGATCAAAATTAACAGATCGGTGGGGTTTGCGACAGCTGCATTTGCTTTAGCAGTTCTTGAGGGCAACACACAACCAGGAGTTTGGTTTCCAGAAGAGGTGAGTAATGCTTCCTTAGAATAAACAAATGAAAAAAAGTTAACAAAAGACTTCATTTCCCAAACACTACATCAATTTGTTATAATGCAGCCAGAGGGAATACCGATAGAAGCAAGGAAGGTGCTTCTTGAGCGTGCATCTCAAGGGACAAGTAACTTCGTAATGAACAAGTGATTTCTTTTTCCCCAATCCGAAATATATTATATGTGTCCCAATTAATATTATGTTTCAGCTAAACATTTCTTCCACTTGCATTAACAGGCCTTCCTGGATGGTAGAAACTAACCCAAAGGAAGTCGGTCTAGGAATTTATGTTTGAGAAGGTGCATTACTCAAATTCTTGGGTGCTTGACAAAGGCAACTAAATATTGAGAGTAAATTTCCATCCGAGAGAAGTTGAATGCGACAGCCAACAGCGTGTTGAAGTCCCCAGTCCCAGAGATTTAGTGTGTTGTTTTGTATGATTAGTTGGGCTATTTTGCTTTTGAAAGGGTTTGTGCATGAATGATGATGGCTTTAAGGAAAAAAAAATACATCCACAGGTCCGACAAAACAATTTTGTGCACCACACAGGTGATAAACTTGTAACATTTTTGAATATATATTCAGATTACATGCTTAAAAGGTAATACACATTCAAGGTTTTAAGATGGTTGACATAAAACAACACTAAAGTGTCATTTGGGAGTAAACGATATCTAGTTATAACATTGTTTAGCTACGAGATCATTTCCTCGTAAGAAGCTTCACATTGTTATAAAATGAATGTTGCGAGATCTAATTAACCAGAAAAAGTATACAAACACAAACTGAATCTCCTCATCACCATCAATATGATATTTATGTATATATACAGTTAATCTGAAGCTAAAATTGTACTCAGGCAATCTATCCAGAAATACATTTTAGGTAGGATAGAACTCTAGGCCCCAATTATCGAGATCCATACAGTGAAGCAGACTACTGTACTGAGGTCAAGAATCAAGACATTTTGCTTGTCCTGAGATGCTCATGCTCTGCAAGCCCATAGGCCGATACAACACAGAGAGAATCGGCTAAACTTTGTTAGCATCATTTCACTACTTCACATCCGACTTTAATCACACACCAAACAGACTGTTGCCTAACAATTCTTGTCCAACAATGGTCTACATTGCCATTGATGTTGCTGGAAACACCCTGTCCAGTAGGGTATAAACACCTCCACCAAGTAGAAATGCGCCACTGACAGGAAAATGTTCCTAAGTTAGATCAAGACAAATCTCTAGAGAAGGAAATATAATGTTTTAAGGACCATTTGATATTTGATAATGATCTCAACTTCAGGATAACATATTTTTGACAAATAGGTGAGTTCAATAGTTTGAAAAAGAGTACTCTTTGAAAAACATTGACATATGTTAAAAAGAAAAACTACAATAGTAACATATATGCCATTTGATGTATTTTACTATTTTTATCTCTTTTGGCAGCCAATCTATGTACCTAAAGTCCAAGAGCTACAAATTTTCTAAGTTAAACAATTTGATGCTCATGTTCATGGGAGTGTATAATCAGAAAGTTAAATGAAAGATTGACATATGTCTTCAATTTTAAAACCTTGACTCTAAGCACAAAATGCAAAAGGATAACTGGAATCAGATCGAACCAGTTAATTTGCAGAAAACACTCAGATTTCAAGAACAAGTAGATACCTGATTGGGTTTATCCATGCCGAATATCTTCTGAATGACAACAAACTCTACAGAAGACAAACTTGATAATTAGTGTCACTAAAGTAGAATAAAGTAATTTGATTAATTGATCTTGTGCTGTTACTATATTCATTTGAGCAATTTAAAATTTCAATCTTGTTTAATAAATTTCAACTAGGTTTGAACACCCACCATGAAGTTCTCAAGAAAATAAATAAATAAATAAATAAATTACATAAAAGACAACTTTCTTACCTGCAATGCTCCAGCAAAAGAAGCTGCAATAAGAAGAGGTGCAACATAGCCAGTCGTGTATGTCAACAATAAGCTTCCTCCAATAATTGGGTCCTGAAACAAGAAGCTTGAAGTTGTGGTGACAGGACATTGCCATCATCTTAGAAAAACAATAAGCTACAAGAGCATATCATCTAAAATAAAGTACTGCAGGATATAATATAATTATTAATTCCTGATTAATCTAAACCTGATTAACCTAAATCTCATGATAAAAACTCTAATAAAATGTTCTCAACGTGTTGGATTTTTTAAACAATTGTAATAAACTATTCACTACTGAGATAATTTGTCATACTCTTGAAGTGGCAACATATCCCAGAAGGGTAGCAAGAACAGGTGTGCTGCAAGGTGATGCTGCCAATGCAAATGTAAGACCAGCAAGGTATGCTTGTACACCTGACAATAATGCAACATAAGTTAAAAAAAATATTCTTGAACAAAAAGAGAAACATAGTGATATAGAGATTAGTATTTTAATAAGGAAAATAAAAATGATGTGGAGGTATCACCTGAAGGGAGGTTAGCTGCAGCAGCTCGTGGGTCAAAATCACTGAAAAATGAGGGAAGTTGCAACTCAAGTACCTGTTAAGGACAGAAGAAAATAAACAGCTTAGGGCAGAACATGTGATAATGTAGGTACCATATACTTTAACACGAGCAAGCAGGAATATGATTTTCATAAGAATGAAATATCACAAAAAATTGGTTTTGTACTTCTACAGGAGTATTTATAATGAAAAACCAAGAAATAAAGGGATTAAATCAGCTCATAACTTAAGGAAATAAGGTAGGAGGAAATCCTGTTTGGCATGATCCAGTCTATATATGTAATTTTCGTTTCAAGTGAATTTACCTCCAGAAGGTTCAATCCCATGATGATGGCCAAACCAGAAGCAGCCACTGGGAGCCCTTGTCCTACCTGACCATAAGCCTTTCCGGCAAAAGAAGCAGCAACACCAAGAATAGCTAAGGTTGTTGCTAGGCCTAGTGAAAATGCAATTGAATTCCCAACAACCTAACAGATAGAAAAGACAAGTCAATGCATGTATCAAGGGAAAGGAGGCCCCAGCCCCTAGAACTACCAAGTTTTTAACATTATCAATACCATTAATCAGTCAAGTAAGTCCTTCTAACTTTGTGGTAATACATATCCTAACAGATAAATAGCAATATTTTCTAGTTTTTCCATGACATAAAGAGATACATTTTTGTCCACGTCCACCCATCTTAAATTACCTCAGATCGGCCTTTCCCTGAGCCAAATGCACCTAAATGTTTATGAAAAAGCACTGAATCAGTGTAATCAACGACGATCAATTCTGGGCTTCCAAAGATCATCTCAAGGAAAGAAATATACTTACCTATATATCCTAGAGTTAATGGTAGAACACTGAGTGTACAAGGAGACAAACTAGTTACAAGTCCAGCACCAAAAATAACTGCCAAGCTGGAGAACCAAAGCTAAAGGTTAGTAATAACTAATAAGACATAAAGAGATATGTGCAGTAACAGAAAAAAGAAAACTTAGGTGATAGAACTGTGTACAAGAGTCAAAAAGAAAACAGACCTTGAGAAACTAAGAGCAGACAACTGATCTTGCACAGCCTCATTAGCCTGCTGCCCAGCTGAAAACAGCAAACCCCCAAACCAATCTCCAATGCCAAGGTCAGCCAAGCGAGTCCTGGCGATCCGTGCTGATGAGAAACAGGGCATTTTGAAGGAATTAACGAAAAATCAATTAGCAGTTGTATTGACAGTCTAAGATATTCTTATCTTATTCATATTCTGCAAAGAGAAACAAGAACAAAGAAATAAGTACGAGTTGGTTACATGAGTATGTGATTGCTTGTTACCATAATCGATAGATACATGCTACTTTCTACAGTTAACACATTAAATAATTGTTAATTGGAAGAATTACGCATGTTGTAACCACAACCAGGCATATGTTGTTTTTGTGTATGATGAAAGCAAAGCAGATGATATTTTCCTCACCAAGGCCAAGGGATCCCATAGCTCTGAAGCATTTGCAGCGCCAGCACCGACCAGGCTCCCCCACTGCAATCCGGCAAACAGCGCACTCATTTCAGTAACAGCTCACAGGCATTTAGTCAAACAGAGCGCACGCGCAAGCAAACATTTCAGGAACAGGGAAGAAAAAGCTCGGAGCTACCCGCCACGGAAGCCAGAACCATGGGGCGCCAGCGCGAGCGTCTCCGCCGCTGCCTCCAGTTTGTTGACTCCACGAACCGCTACATGAGAAAACAGAAAACATGAGAAATCAGGGGCAGGCGGAATCAGTTGAACTGCGGGACAGGCGCGCGTACCAGTACCGGGGAGGGAGAGGGATCCGAATCAGCAGCAGCCACCGCCTGCGCTGGCATACGGGGCCGGCGCGAGAGGCTCGCGGCGACTGGGCGCGCGGCCATGGCGATGGAGAGCATGGTGGAGCGGCCGCTCGGAGAAGCGACGGCCAACGACGACGAGTGTGGAGTCGAAGTGGTGGTGATGACACTGACACGAATGCGAAAAGATATTCTTGGGCCCAGTGATGATGGGCCTGGACTGGATCCAGACTAAACCCTGATGGAGACCATGGGCGTGGACGGCGGGCCAAATGCGTCCGAAGCCCAGATGGCGCCGGGAAAAAAAGTGAGGATTTTCCACACAACCTAACACCTAACATGAATTTATGGATAAACATTCAATACTGTACATAGAAGTAATTGAAAAAATATTATATGAATTTAAGAGTATCATAACTCTTTTAGATATCAGATGATTGTGTATAAACAGATATCATTAATTCAGGGCATGTCTATGGCTACTCTAGAAGAACTTGTAAATCCTTTTTTGTTATAGCACACCGGATGCTCCAGAGTTGAGTTAGACGATTTATTAGGCAGTAATTTAAAAAATATTAAATATTTATTAAATTATTTATAATTGAATATTGAATGAAACTAGATATCGGTTTTAGAAATGACTATGTAGATTGATACAATGAATGTTATATGGACATGAAGTTAGCCTCGGCAATCGGTTTTAACCAACATTTGGGCTCGATTTGGGAGGTAAACTTGGGTTTCAAACAAGATAGCAACTGATCGGTTCCAAAAGAAAAAAAACGACTAGAAAGTTTGGATCCATTCATATACCGACTAGAAAGGGTGCAAAGATTCAGGAGTTCTTTTACCACAAGTTTGGATCCAAAGCTAATTGCAAAGATTCAAACTGAACGGCTAAATTTCTAAAAGGTGAGCTAATGTTTAGATAAGTTTTTAGTTAGTTCTTAGCCAACTAGCTAGTCAATCATAACTAGTTTGAATTAGTTTTAGTGACTAAATCCATTTTAAATTATAAGACGTTTGACTTTTTTAACCTCAACTTTAACCACTCGTCTTATTCAAAATTTTATGTAAAATATCACTTTTTTTTTTTTTTTGTTATGGATTGCTTTATTAACAATTGGTCTTTAAGAATGACTTAAATTTGACCGGTTTTGTGAGGATTTGTTGAATAAGACAAGTGGTAAAAAATTTAGGGACAAAAAAAAAAAGTCAAATGATTTATAATTTAAGGCAGGAAGGAGTACCGGTGTATATCACATTTGTATCAAACATGCCCTTAAACATCCGGTAGACGTAAGAAGTAGTACAGTAGAATCAAAAGTAGTACAGGAGAATCAAAATGAATCTAGCACAATAATGACATATTGCGAGGACCAGTAATGTCAAAATCATATATTATTACCATTCTAACCCCGTCTCTTCTTCTTCTTCTTCCTCGTGCGGGTCCTGCGGCCCCGTTCAGGCACAGTCGGCGACTCGGCGGCACAGGCGGCGGTACACCCCACCCCACGATCTCGCGACGCTCTGGATTCACAGCCTCGCATCAGGAGCTAGTTCTTTGGGGGCGAGCTTCCCGATTGCCTGCCATTGGCCTGGTTTGGTTCTTGCGCCTGTTTCTCTTTAGGAGCTCCAGCGAATCGTCTGGGTTGGGGACTGGGTCCTCCTCGTCCTCCTCGCCCCCCTCCCGATGGGGCTGGAACCGGTCGCGGCATGTGAGGTGGCAACGCGACCGCCCGCGCCGCCCTCCGCTCCCTCCGCCTGATTACGGTACGGACCTCGCTCCTCGATTTGGGTGGTGCTAGCCCGCAATCTCTCTGGTAGGATTGGATTCGAATTTGTTTGGTGTCGTTAGGTTCTTGGTGATTCTAGTTGAACAGAGATTTAGTGACTCGGTCATTGATTTGAGCTTAGAATCAGAGTTTAAATAGATGCAATGCAAATGGCCTGCTCTCTGAATATTTCTCGTGTGTGTACTACATTTCTCTTGCTTTGCGAAATGTTAGACTGAAATGTCAGAAGAGAAAATGCTAGTAGATTTGGAAAATGCACCTGTTGGAGGTAGCCATTCCAATTTGTCTATTTTGGGGAATGGGAGTAGGGAGGGTACTGCAATTGCACGTGTGCAAGTTTTAACAATTGCAGATGATTTTTCCAGCCACTGTCTGTATCATCAGTTCCTACAAGAATAGAAATTCGATTAGTAATGAGAGGAATTTAACAAATTAGTATTTTTATAAATGAAGATACTTAGTATTTCAAATTAAAGTATCCAAAATGCTGTGGAGTGTTGGTTTTAAATGTTTTGAATTTTGTCCCAAATTGTAGCCGGTACAATGTTGGCCGTTCCTTTTCATGACCCGCAGCTGCTTACCTTTACAGAGAATGCTGCCATTTTTTTCATAATCTTCATACAAAATTCTGTATGTACAAGTTTCTTTATATCAGCTTGAATGCCATATGCTGGCATGCCATTGTGAGCTTGACTTATGAGTTTACGAAAGAACCACATTACAGCTTGAGGTCCATTTGCTTGTATCCTAGAAAGTTGTGTCATGTAGATAAGATGAAACAGTATTTGGGTTAGAGTTAGCTTTAGCCTTTAGACCTTCAGGGATATGGTTTTCTAATAGGGTTACTGTTTTCCTTACCATTCTCATTACTGGTAATATATTCCTAGGGTACAAATCCAAAAAGAAAAGGTGAACGTATAAAACAATTGTGGGGATTACTCTAGCCATCACCAGTGAGCTAGTTTTGCAGTTGCCAAGCAAGCTTCTTTATTTGAATGCTAATATCAGTTTCTTGTACACAGGACAGGAGCACTGCTCAGTCCCATTATGGGAAAGGGAATTCTGCAGTTATGTTGGCAACATTTCTTGGCGAAGGTTCTGCGAAAACAAGCGATATATTTCAGAATGTAATATCCTTGAGCACTGGGATGATTCAGGAGCCTTTGAGAATTTTCAGAATTCAAAGGCAAGATTCTGGGCTCACTATCATGGCCAACCTTCTGATATTTCTTTGCCGGACCCTGATATGTACATTGATAAGGTCGACCACCGCTGCAGAGTTGACCCTGAGTTGGTAGCTGACCTGGATAAGGTACGGGTACCATTTGAAATGGATAATAATTCTGGCCTGGCTACTGGATCGACCAATGCCAGGGCAGATAACAAGTGTACCCAGAACCAGTGTGGAAACTGGGACATCTACATAGAAAAACCATCTGAAGTTAATAGGTGGGACTGGGAGGCTAATTCAAAACTCGACTTGAGTTGGGGAGTGAAGAATGAATCTTCCAGTATATGGGGTAATGGCAACTCAGGTTGGGGTGATGCTCTGGAGAAACGCAATTGGCGTGGTTCGAGCACCAACCATTACTCATCAAACAATAGAAACAGCGACTTTTATGGTGGATCCAACAATAGATACCAGCAGGGAGGATCCAAGTCACACATCTGGAAGGAAACGGGCAGCGGAGAGTACTTCCAGCAGAGGAACAAGCATAGGAGACAGGATGAGCACTACCAAAGAAGCAATTGGCAGGATCACAGGGGAAGAAATGATGAATGGCGTCCGTGGCACTAGATGATTTGCAAAAATGGTTGTTAGGGGGAAAGTGGCTCTTTTGTGGCAAAATTGTGAAGGCCTTGTTAGGTTTGGTGGGGATTGGATGGGATTGAGGGGGATTTTATCCTCTACTAGTCAAAATCCCTTTCACCCCCCTTTGATCCCCTCCAATCTGCTTGGATTGCTGATTAACTGAACAAGCCCAAAGGAATTTTGGTGAAAGAACAGTAGGTTGGAGCTTTTGTTTTGACAGTTGCTGGGCTGCTGGCAAAGCGGTGCCTGTAATGTGATGTTTTTCTTGTTATGGGAGCATGGCTGCTAGCTTGTTAATATTTCAGTGCAAAGAAATGTTCTTCACCTGGTTGTACTTCTCCAATAACACAATGTGTTATTTGGATTGGTGCCACTACAGTTCTCAAAGTTTAGAGATCTACCAATACAATTCGCATATTCTGAAATGTACCATTATAATTCTATGTTTCCCTCAACAATGCCATTTTCTATGTCTTCCAGCTGCTTGGGCCCACTGTCAGGTGTATGCATACTGTATGTCTTTCCATATGGACCTTTTTTGTCCCTGTTCCATTGTGAAAGGAGCCTGCACCCGTGGCCCTAGTCCTCTTGCTCACTCTGTCTCTCTTCTTGATACCCTTCTAGTAAATCCTAATGCTATCATGGTGTTCTTTATGCAAATGCATCTCTACTTTCTATTATCTTATTACTGAAGAATCAGCTCAATATTGTATCTGTGTTGTGCTCTAATTTTCTAACTCCATTCTCCGGTCTCCTTTGGTTTGAAGAAACAGCCTACAGAAATGTTATCTTGTTAGTGCACTTTGGCATCACGTTCACCAACCATAGTTTTCTTATTCAGTCCCAGACTTCCAATTATATTTAGAGGGGAAACAGCTTACAGATTAGTGGTTATATAACAATATTCTCTGCTTATTGTTTTATATTTTGTAAGAGGTCCTATCACTTAATACTTGAGGAAATTCTTATACTCAAAGCTCTGCTTTTTCCCCTCATTGATAGCAGTATTTACGGTTTGTAATTCCATGGATTAAGAAATTAGAACAATCACGTTACTGTTTCTTTAGTATAATATCTTCTACATTAGCTTGGTGTTTTTGAAGGTCTTCTCTTGTTGTGTTCGAGGAAAAAAAAAAAGGTCTTCTCTTGTTTTTATGTTTGCCTCTTCTGGACGGGCTGCAAGTTACATAGAAATGAATATTGCTTCAAGAGGGTAGTCTTATTCTCATGAATATCTATATGATATGCAACTGCAGGACCAGCATGCCTGTTCCTTCTGTTACCATTCCTCGTTTAAAGTCAAAACCAGCTGAACTGGAGTTTCACCAGTGCTTTTGAGGTATGTGAAGTATGTGTGTGATATTTCGTGTCAGATATTTCCTACTTATGAAATGAGGGCATTGCCTAATATTAGCATGCTGATCATTTATTTGTGAATGGTAACAATGGTCTTATGAAGTTTACCTTGTTTACATTGCATGGACATGTAACCACACAACATTGCAGAATTCAGTTTAGAGCAGTATGTCAATATTTGCCATGCGATACTTGGAAGATGCAGATTCTTACTATCTCATGTAGAATGTTAGTTTGTGTTCTGATATATACTGGGTCTTTCCCCTTAGTACTCTGTTCGTTGGTGATTCTAGTAGGATTTGACTCAATACTGCATCTCTGTTATCTTCCTTTGCTTTAGTTTTTTTTTTAAAAAAACAACAACCAGGAGCATTGAATTCTTTTTTGTCTGTAAAAGAATGACATGTGCTTATATTTGGCACAATGTAACTCATATTGATTACAAAGAAGAAATGATTGCATTGATGTGCCATAACATCCTGCAATTTAGTACATGATAATGTAGCCGCTCTGCCAAATATACTCTATGTTAAAAAAGGCATGTAATTTGGTTAGTATTTTCAGCTCCTAAATTTGACAACCATGGACCTGGAATATTTTATGAAAAGAGAATCTCTGCTGTAGATGGAAGTTGTTTTCTGCAATTCTTTTCTATATATGGTCCAAATTGTGGTGAAATGATGGTTATCCACATGTCATTCCATCACTTTTATTTATTTATTTACTTTATTCATCAAAGATCTTAATATCAATCCTTTGAGCTGCTGCAGTGATATTTGCAATTTTTGTCCATATTTTCCCATGGTCTTTGTCAGATCACAGGTTAACTTGAACTCTGCTGCAGCAAGGTGGTCATTGCCTTGATGCTCCTGGTGGCGGCTGCAGCGGTGGCGGATCCTCCGCTCCAGCAGATTGCGACAGAGAAGAGTTGACAACTTGACAGTGGTAGTAATAGCAACAAACAGCTATAGGAGCCGGCACGGGCCATGTGGATGTTGGTGCTGCTGCTGTTAACAATTAGAAGCTAGAACCTAGCACAGCAGTCATTGTGTTGCAGAACTATGCTTGAAACTGTGGTAGCTTCTAGTAGTATTTTATTTTATTTTATTTTCCGGTGTTTCTGTTTGTTGAAAGCGTGCTGTAAATCTGTAATACTAAGAATGATGATAATAGCGCAAGTGTCCAATGTAGTTTGGGACTTTGGGATGCAGCGGTAGCCTTGGTGGCTGAACTCCACAATTGAGATGTACTCCGTCCTAAAAAAAAAAAAAAATCAATTTTATTTTTAAGAAGTCAAATAATTTTAAATTTAATCAAATTTATGGAAAACATTATCATTTCTAATACGAAATAATTATCACTGTATAGACCACGTAATAAACTTATTGGAAGACATAACTATTAATATTTTTCCCTATAAATTTGGTTTCCTTTAGAAAGTTTAACTTACTCAAAATTTAAAATTACATATTTTTTTTGACTGACGAAGCATGACTGATCTGATTAAATGTCATGGGGAAACAGAAAAAGAAAAGAAGAAAAAACAGTTCCATCCAGCCTTCGGCTTCTAGGCCTTCGTCATCGTCAGGACAGAAATTAAAGGCCTCCTGGCCTGCCTGGGAAGCGCCCGCCGCCCGCCTGCCCACGCCGCCGCCGCCGCCGCCCGACGTTCAATCTCCTACCCTCACAGTCAACCACGCCACGGCACAGCAGCCCTCGCGGATTCTCGCAGCTCACCCGAACTGCTCGCCTGCTCTGCTTTCACCGATCCGGAGGCTGGCGCGGCGCCGTCCGTGCCTCCCCTGGCTGGGCCGGATTAGCCTCGCCCCGTCAGCATGTCCCGCCGCGTGTGCACCGCCCACGACCGGTGCTTGGAGCTGGAGCGCGCCGCCATAGGCCGCGCCAGGTCGGGGAACCTCGGCGTCGACGACGTGCTCAAGCTGTTCGACGATTTGCTCCTCCACGCCAGGTCTTCCTCGGTTCTTGCCTTGAACCAGTTGCTTAGCCTTATGTCTCGCGCGAAATGCTCGTCGTCATCCAAGCTCGTTGTCTCCCGCTTCAACCGAATGTTCCGTGGCCGCTCCAACAAGGTGGCTCCTGACCCTTTCACCTACAGCATCCTCATTGGCAGCTTCTGCCGCATGGGCCGCCTAGAGCATGGCTTCGTTGCCTTTGGCCTCATCCTAAAGACGGGCTGGAGGGTGGATAACGTAATAATCTTCAATCAACTGCTCAAGGGCCTATGTGACTCCAAGAGGGTGGACGAGGCCATGGATGTATTGGTCCAGCGAATGCCCGACGTTGGATGCGCGCCCAGTGTAGTTTCGTACAACACGCTTCTAAAAGGTTTCTGCCATGAAAAGAGAGCCGAGGAGGCACTTAAGCTGCTCCACACGATGGCTGATGCTCAAGGTAGCAGCTGCCCACCAGATGTGGTGTCATACAGCACAGTCATCAAAGGTTTCTTTAGTGAGGGTCAGGTGGATAAAGCTTATAATATGTTCGTTGAAATGGGTGTTTCACCGGATGTTGCGACATACAACACAGTAATTGATGGGCTGTGCAAAGCTAAAGCGGTTGACAAGGCTGAGGGCGTCTTCCAGCAGATGGTTGATAAAGGTGTTATGCCAGACAAAGAGACATATAATTGTCTGATCCATGGATACCTCTCTACAGGTCAGTCGGAAGAGGTGGTTCGAAGGATCAAAGAAATGTCTGCATTTGGTCTTGAGCCAGATAGTATTACTTATGTTTTGCTTCTGGACTATCTATGCAAGAAAGGAAAGTGCAGTGAAGCTTCGATTGTTTTTGATTCTATGATTAGGAAGGGCATAAAACCTAGTGTAACTACCTATGGCATTATGCTTCATGGATATGGTACCAAAGGAGCTCTTTCTGAAATGCATGATCTCTTAAATTTGATGGTCGAAAATGGTATTTCACCTAATCATCATATCTTCAACACTGTGATTAATGCATATGCTAAAAAAGGCAATGATAAATGAGGTGATGCTTATATTTATGAAAATGAAGCTGCAAGGTTTGAGTCCAGATGTTGTCAGTTATGCAACATTAATAGATGCGCTTTGCAAGTTGGGAAGAGTGGATGATGCTGTGCTCCAATTCAATCAGATGATCAATGAAGGGGTGACTCCTGACAACAAAGTTTTTAACTCCCTTGTTTATGGACTTTGCACTGTTGACAAATGGGAGGAGGTTGAGGAATTATTTTTCGAAATGCTGAATCAAGGGATTCAACCTGACATCGTGTTCTTCAACACAATATTGTGTAACTTATGCAAAAAGAAGGACGGATTGTGGAGGCTCGGAGGCTTATTGACTCGATGGTTTGCACGGGTGTCAAGCCTGATGTTATCTCATACAATACATTAATAGATGGCTATTGCTTAGCTGGTAGAATGGATGAAGCAGCGAAGTTATTTGACTGTATGGTCTCAGATGGCTTGAAACCTGACATTGTTTCCTATGATACATTGCTTAATTGGTACTGTAAAGCTGGCATGATAAACAATGCATACTGTGTTTTTCAAGAAATGTTGAGGGAGGGAGTTACGCCTGGAGTTGTAACTTACAATAGTATACTGCATGGTTTGTTTCGGACTGGGAGATTTTCTGAAGCAAAGGAACTCTACCTGAATATGATTAAAAGTGGAAAACAGTGGTCCATTCACACATTCAGCATAATTCTTAATGGGCTGTGCAAAAACAATTTTGTTGATGAAGCAGTCAAAATGTTTCAGGGCCTGTGTTCTAAGGATGTTCAACTTGACACTGTTACTTTCAACATCATGATTGGTGCTTTGTTCAAAGTTGGCAGAAAGGAAGAGGCCATGGATTTGTTCGCTGCTATCCCTGCTAATGGTTTGGTTCCGGATGTTGGGACGTACCGCTTAATAGCAGAAAATCTCATAGAAGAAGGATCGCTAGAGGAGTTCGATGGTCTGTTTTCAGTAATGGAAAAAGAGTGGTACTGCTCCAAACTCACGGATGTTAAATGCTCTGGTTAGGAGGTTGTTGCATAGAGGTGACATAAGTAGGGCTGGGACTTACCTCTCCAAGCTTGATGAGAAGAACTTCTCACTTGAGGCTTCCACTACTTCCATGCTTGTATCAGTTTTCTCGAGGGAGGAATATGAGCACCATGCAAAGGCCCTGCCTGAAAAGTATCGTTTCTTCAGTGATGCCAACAAATGAGTGTTGATAAGTAAAGAGATGGCCATGCTCTTTAGTGTGGTTTGAATGTTGAAATTATGTAGAGAAATATTCTCTCATGACCTATATCATGAGTCACTGAAAAATATATGTACTCCCTCCCGTATCACTATTAGAGGTCGTTTTGAAAATGTTTGAATCAAACATTGGGAACATAAATCATGAATAATTTTTAAGTCGTTGAGTTTGGAAATGTGAAAATCATATCAATAGATTTGTCTTGAAAAGTACTTTCATAAAAAATATACATATATAATTTTTTCAATAAGTATTTTCATAGAAAAGATAAATCAAAGTTTTGCTTTGGAGACCGTATCGCTGTCCTAAAGGACTTCTAAAAGTGATACGGAGGGAGTATGTACACTTGTTATGGTTTGGTACCCCAAATATTTCAATGCTACCCTGGTGGCCTGGTGTTCTGTATGCAAATACACCTGTACTTTATATTCTCTTACTGAAGAATATGCTAAATAATTTCTTGCTTACTAATTGAGCTCACATAAAAAAAATGTATTCTTGAAACTGCTGTGTTCATTTATACTTTAGTTTGGCCCTACAACATTTCTGTCTGAGTTGATTTATCTCAGGAGTGATACAAGTGTTTTTAAATGAAGGAGGTAAGATGCACACACACACACCAGGAGCTGTTATTATAATGTACTTGCCGGCATCAGATGCTCTCCGAAGGAATGAAATTACAGAGTTCTTCATTTACAGTAGTCTGACACAAGCAAATCTCTGGGATGAGTATTCTGCATATGAATATTGGGCCAAAATTGAGGTACCAATTTTTACTTCTTGTTTCAAGAATATTTTCAGACGCTTTATTTCTGTTCTTGCCAAGACTTCTTTTTAACACATGAATGAAATTTGCATCAGTCTGGTTAATTTTAAAAGTGTGACCTCTTTACTTGCACAAATACTGAGTGAGCTCTTAACATCTGGATAAATTTCATGCCTGGTTAGCAGATGGAAGCTAGCTTATTGATCAATCCAACTACTGAAACATCGATTTGAGTTTACAGTGGAATCTGGCTAGCAGATAGATCCATTGTCCCTTATTTTCAATTATAAGTCAATTGCTTTGCTATGCAGAGTTCGGACAATGTAATGTACAAGCATGACTATGAAGTACACTTGATAACTCATGAAAAATTTGCACTAACTGCTTGCTAACATCTTCTGTTTTAGTGTTCCAGTGGTTGAAAAGAATATGAACTGTAATTTGTAAGCATAGTGTCAGCAGTTTCTTCATTTTTGATGGACACAGCTTATTAAGTACAAATGCTCACCTTCATAATATGCGAAAAGTCACTTGTTTTGTATTTGATATATATGCGGTGAGTTAAAGATGCCTTGCATTTCCTATCTGCACTGATTGATGCACTTAGCACTGGAATCGGTAGCAGCTAGAATCTTATATGATAGCAATAATTAAGTAGTACCTTGGAAGAGAGTACAGCTCCTGTGAGTTTTGCCAGAGTGAATCATGCTCAATGCTAAAATTTCAGAGGCTAAGGTTTCACCGATGTTAGCAAGGAAATGACAGGCTAAAATTTCACTTTGAAGTAATTTTTTATAATCTCACAACTCTGTCTCTGTCACGTATGACCCAAGATGATGAAAAGTCTGAACATCTTGCTGCCATGAAATGTTTCAAGAAGACGCTTTTTCCTGAAAGCATATAAGTATGTATACTCTTGTCCGTCCTGTTTCCTGAAAGCATATTATAACATATAAGTTTGAATATCTTGGGTCAGTGTCTCTTTTGAAAATAAGGTAGGAGCTCTGCCAATCAATTAAGTGGAAATTTGGTTATATGTACAGGGTGGCTCTAACGCCAAAAACAGGCGCACCGCCAATACAGTAGCACAGCAGCCACACAACAAAGGCTGCCCAAACGAGACAGAGAGCTAAGTGTGCACAAATGCAAAAGCTCTTCTATGTTGCTTTATGCACCTCCTTGGCTCACCTGGACACTGAATAGGTGTAGAATATTAGTTGTCAAAAATCCTATGATTGCGTTCCTTCCACAAGTTCCACATGATATAAATGGTCATATCCACTTGAAAGCACATCTTTGCTCCTTTGGAATCGCAGGCAAGATCAATTCCTCAGCTAAGGACTTGGTGGCAATCTGATGGGCCGGCTGCAGGCTTCCGAAATTTTCCCAGGACATCTTGGGTCAGTGTCATTTTGTGGGTGATGCCTTTCCTGTTTTGATGTTATATGCCTGCTAGCTGGTTGCTGTTAATTAGCTAAGATCTCAGATGGTCTTATTTCTTGCAGTTATGATCACCTGGAGAAGAAGAAGATCATTATGAGGAACATACCTTTCTAGCAAGTTGTACCAGATAGCAAATTGTTGTTGTGATCACGTCACAGGTCAAGACACCTGTAATATTGGTCATGATACTCTGTAACTACGATACCTGTCTCTGTTCTGTGAAATTGCAGACTAGTTATATGGTTCTTTGATTATGGACCAGTTGCTTGATTTTAGACTTAGTGGTCTCTACGATACCTGTCTCTGTTCTGTGAAATTGCAGACCAGTTGTATGGTTCTTTAATTATAGACCAGTTGCTTGATTTTAGACTTAGTGGTCTGTACATGTATCGTAGTTAATTTCAAAAGTATGATCTCTTCACTCAGCACGGAACGGATACATGGTTGGGCTATCTATTTGCCTAAATTTCTTGGCCGGTGATTATTATCTCCATTCTTCCTAAATTCCCAAAGACAAGGACGAACTTGCTGAGGTCCAGGCGAGAATTAGGAAGCGTTTACCTGTGGATGCATATAACAAGGCACGTATGGAGCTAGACCCCCACAAGGTTCTCTCAAATGCGAAGCTAGAGAAGTTGTTCCCAGTGTTGGAGCCTGTTCACCAAACAAAGTAGCACAAGTGTTAAAGAGCATAGAGCAAGGGCACAAAACTTCGTTGTTCATTGTAGGAGGCTTAACGCATCCACTTTTAACATTCTTCTATCATGATTCTGTGATGATCAAATGAGATGGTGTTTATGATTTATCACTCGAAATAAATCATGAAACATTCGTCCCTGATCGGGTCAAATGCTGATGGTGAGAAAGATTTGTCACTACGAACAGGCTCAAATTAATGATTCAATCTGTGACAACAGCTAGCACTGGAAGCAAATCCTATTCCTGACACAGGTATTCCCTAATTTCTCTGTTAGTTTTCTTCTAGCAGATGAGCAAATTTGCAGTACAGACGCATGGGATTGTTCAATTTATCAGTCATCGGATTGCTATATTTTAAGAGCCTGAAAAAGGATGCAAAATCAGCTGTCTGTGGCTCTTTCAAAACAATATCTCGCATTTAGATGTTTCTACCTTTTTATTTATTAACCGATGGGTCTGACTATTAGGTAACTTTAACATATTCTTTCGCCTTTTTCTTTTTTTCAAAACAATGATAAAAGATAAAGGTGAAATGACATGCCTTATGTCTTATGTAAAAAAACATAAAATCCAGTATAACAAAGCATGAATTTTAGGATGGCCCTCCATCCGTACGAACACGCGGTAAAAAAAAAAAAAAAAAGAAACAGTCCATCTAGTTCCATTCCGTCTCCAAGACAGAAAAGGCATCCTGGCCAGCGCCCGTCGCCGGCCTGCCACAACCCGCCGCCCGCCTGCCTCAGCTCGCCGCCGCCGCCCAAAGTTCCGGCTCCTGCCCTCATAGAGTCAACCACGGCACGGCGCAGCACTCGCGGCCGCGCCCACCTCACGCCAGCTGCTCTGCTTCACGCATCCGGAGGCTGACGCGGCTACGCCGTCGCCGCCCGACGTTCCAGCACCTTCCTCGCCGAGTCAACCACTCCAAGGCACAGCCCTCGCGGCTCAGCCCAGCTCACGCCGTCACGCGAGGTGCTCGTCTGCTCACTGCTTCACCGATCCGGAGGCTGACGCGGCGCCGCCCGTGCCTCTCTTCGCCCCGTCGGCATGTCCCGCCGCGTCAGCGCCGCCCACGACCGGTGCCTGGAGCTGGAGCGCGCCGCCATACGCCGCGCCAGGTCGGGAAATTTCAGATTCCAGGACGCGCTCAAGGTGTTCGACGAATTGCTTCTTCACGCCAGGCCTGCCTCGGTTCGTGCCTTGAACCAGTTGCTTAGCGTTGTGTCTCGCGCGAAATGCTCGTCGTCATCCAAGCTCGTTGTCTCCCGATTTAACCGAATGTTCCATGACCGATTCAACAAGGTGGCACCCAACCCTTTCACCTACAGCATCCTCATTGGCAGCTTCTGCCGCATGGGCCACCTGGAGCATGGCTTCGCTGCCTTTGGCCTCATCCTTAAGACGGGCTGGAGGGTGGATGACGTAGTAATCTTCAATCAACTGCTCAAGGGCCTATGTGATTCCAAGAGGGTGGACGAGGCCATGGACGTATTGCTCCGACAAATGGCCGGCGTTGGATGCATGCCCTGTGTAGTTTCATACAACACACTTCTCAAGGGTCTCTATGATGAAAAGAGAGCTGAGGAGGCACTTGAACTGCTCCACATGATGGCCGATGGTCAAGGTAGCAGCTGCCCACCAGATGTGGTGTCATACAACACAGTCATCAAAGGTTTCTTTAGTGAGGGTAAGGTGGATAAAGCTTATAACATGTTCCTGGAAATGGGTGTTCCACCGAATGTTGTGACATACAACATAGTAATTGATGGCCTCTGCAAAGCTGAAGCGGTTGACAGGGCCGAGGGCGTCTTCCAGCAGATGGTTGATAAAGGTGTTATGCCAGACAAAGAGACATATAATTGTCTGATCCATGGATACCTCTCTACAGGTCGGTGGGAAGAGGTGGTTCGAAGGATCAAAGAAATGTCTGCATGTGGTCTTGAGCCAGATAGTATTACTTATGGTTTGCTTCTGGACTATCTATGCAAGAAAGGAAAGTGCAGTGAAGCTCGATTGTTTTTTGATTCTATGATTAGGAAGGGCATAAAACCTAGTGTAACTACCTATGGCATTATGCTTCATGGATATGGTACCAAAGGAGCTCTTTCTGAAATGCGTGATCTCTTAAATTTGATGGTTGAAAATGGTATTTCACCTAATCATCATATCTTCAACACTGTGATCTGTGCATATTCTAGAAAGGCAATGATAAATGAGGTGATGCATATATTTATCAAAATGAAGCAGCAAGGTTTGAATCCAAATGCCGTCAGTTATGCAACATTAATAGATGCACTTTGCAAGTTGGGAAGAGTGGATGATGCTGTGCTCCAATTCAATCAGATGATTGATGAAGGACTGACTCCTAAGATTGAAGTTTTTAGCTCCCTTGTTTATGGACTTTGCACTGTTGACAAATGGGAGAAGGTTGAGGAATTATTTTTTGAAATGCTGAGTCAAGGGATTCGCCCTAACACCGTGTTCTTCAACACAATATTGTGTAACTTATGCAGAGAAAGACGGGTTATGGAGGCCTGGAGGCTCATTGACTCGATGGTATGCATGGGTGTGAAGCCTAATGTTATCTCATACAATACATTAATTGATGGCTACTGCTTAGCTGGTAGAGTGGATGAAGCGGCGAAGTTACTTGACGGTATGGTCTCAGATGGCTTGAAACCTAACATTGTTTCCTATAATACATTACTTCATGGCTACTGTAAAGCTGGTCGGATAGACAATGCATATTGTCTTTTCCGAGAAATGTTGAGGAAGGGAGTTACGCCTGGAGTTGTGACTTACAATACTATACTGCATGGCTTGTTTAGGAGTGGGAGATTTTCTGAAGCTAGGGAACTGTACTTCAATATGATTAAAAGTGGAAAACAGTGGCCCATTGCCACATACAACACAATTCTAAATGGCCTTTGCAAAAAAACAATTGTACTGATGAAGCAGTCAAAATGTTTCAGAGCTTGTGTTCTAGGGATCTTCAAGGTGACATTATTACTTTCACGATCATGATTGATGTTTTGTTCAAAGGTGGCAGAAAGGAAGATGCCATGGATTTGTTTGCTGCTATCCCTGCTAATGGTTTGGTTCCAAGTGTTGTGACCTACCTTTTAATGGCAGAAAATCTCATAAAAGAAGGGTTGCTAGATGAGTTTGATGGTCTATTTTCAGCGATGGAAAAGAGTGGTTGTGCTCCAAACTCACATATGCTAAATACTATAGTTAGGAGGCTGTTGGATAGAGGTGAGATATTGAGGGCTGGGGCTTACCTGTCTAAAATTGATGAGAAGAACTTCTCGCTTGAGGCTTCCACCATTTCCATGCTTATATCACTTTTCTCGAGGAAGGAGTATCATCACCATGTAAAGTCGCTGCCTGAAAAGTATCGTTTTGTCAATGAAGCCAATAAGTGAGGGTTTTTAAAAAAGTGAGAGAGTTCAGTTGTTTGTCCATGCCCTGTGGTGTGCTTTGGATGATGAAACTCTTTAGAGAAATATTCTCATGACCTGTATATTGAGTCACTCAAAAATATATGTACACTTGTTATGGTTTGGTAACCGAAAGTTTCAGTGCTCCTAGTGGCATGGTGTTCTGTATGCAAATACATCTTTACTTTCTATTCTCTTACCCACATAAGCTGATAGCTAAAGCAACGGAATTAGAGTTGTTCTTGAATTACAGAAGCCTGACACAAAGCAAATCTCTGGGATGAGGCCAAAATTGAGGTACCAATTTCAACTTCTAGTTACAAGATTTTTGTCAGAGATTATTTCTGTTCTTCCCTAGACTTCTTTGAACACATGAATGAAAATAGGATTAGTCTGATTATTAATTTCAAAAGTATGATCTCATTACTTGCATCGGTACCTGGCTGAACTCTTTATATCTGGTTAAATTTCATGCATGGTGATTATTCTATCTCAATTCTTCCAAGGTTCCAGAAGACAAGGATGAACTTGCTGAACTACAGGGCAGGCTGAGGCTTAGGAAGTGTTTCCCTGTGCGTGCATATAATGTAACAAGGAATGGATTGAGCTGAACCATCCCAGTGTTGGATCCAGTTCACCAAGCAAAGTAACATGTGCCAAAGAGCGAGGGCACATAACCTGTCATTGATGCTAAATCAAAGGGCAGAGCTACTAGCCTGTGCTGTTGGTGGTTACAGACGCGCTGAGTAACATTTGTTGCAGGAGCCTTAACCCATCACATTTGCAATTCGTTCATATCATTTGTGCTTACAGATCTCACGCTGCAGAATTTTGCTTCCATTCGGGAGCAGCAGGTCGGAAGGTTCACTCAGGTCTGTTGTAGACATCAACTTTCTTACTTCCAATTTCTAGGGAGCTGTTTCTCTTTGTGCAACTGATTTTATTAACAGAAACAAATGGAAAATATAATGTAACTAACTTGACACTTAAGCACATATATGTTTGATATTGGATCAACAGCTTCAGTGAAATGTTCGAGATTGTGTAGAATCACTTGTTGACATAGTACAAAAGTATCATCATATAACCTCTTCAGGGGATTGAAATTAGTGTTTTCAAAGCTGATATTCGTTTTACCAGCAGTTTCGTAGGACAGACTCTTTCCTACCATAAGCTGATATCAAGAAAGTTCTTCTCATCTAATGCCTGAGAGCTCCAATTGTAGTAGGTCCTAGTATCCCTTTACGTAGTGCATAATTGTAACTCGCATACTGAGTTCAGGCCTAATTAGTTGATGGTTCTATACTAATTTTCATGATTGGACGCAGGTTGGTGCCCATGGCACTGGTGCAACATTACCTCCAGTTGATGTGAAAGTCATTAGCATGAAACTGGTTACCCCTGCCAAAGGGACAATAGAGTTATCAAGGGAGAAGGATCCTGAGTTGTTTTATCTTCCTCGCTGTGGACTTGGCGGTCTAGGTGTTGTCGCAAAAGTTACCCTCCAGTGTGTAGAAAGACACCAGCTTGTGGAACATCATTCGTTTCCAATGCAGATGAAGTCAAGAAAAACCACAAGTAATGTTTCGTGGTGGCAATCTCTATGTAGCTGTTTGATTGGTTTGCCTGTGCAGTTGTAACATCCTCAGATTTGTTCCTTTTTCCCAATTTGCAGGAAGTGGCTTTCCAAAAACAAACATATTAAGTGCTTGTGGATTCCATATACTGACACGGTTGTTGCTGTCCAATGCAATCCTCCCTCAACGGAGAACCCAAAGTTGGGATCAAAATATGGAAAGGATGAAGTTTTACAGCATGTTTGGGACCTTTATCGTGAGTCACTGAAAAAATATAGGTACGTACACTTCTTACGGTTTCCCTGACTGCACAAATTGGCAGAGATGTGGAGATTGTCACTTTGCAAAAACTTGCAAACTGGCAGATTGGAGAAGATGGTGAGAAGATGGCAGAGATTGTCCACTAAATTACATCACAATATGTAATGTTGCCTTCACAATGTAGGAAAGAAGCTCCATCAGAGGAAGCTGGTCCCTCCCAAGCCAAAGAAAGGCACCCCAAAGAAAGAAGAAGTCACACATCAATAAGAAGCTGAAGAAGGCTACAACCAACCCACCTATTACAGTTGTTAGTAGTATCAGGAGGCTAGTCTACAAAGACTAGAGCCTGTGAGCTGCTTATGATCTGCTTTTGTAATAAATTTAGAACTTGTATGCTGGTATGATCTGCTTTTTGCGAGACGTGGCTTTGGACTAGTAATTGGTATGCTGGAACCTTGTAGTTGGTATGCTGGAACCTAGTGGTTTGTGAACCTGGGATGTTAATTAAAGAGCTTACTAATATGTTGTTGCTCAGTTCTATCAATGAAATGACAGATATGGTCTAAGTTTGTGATTCCAACTTGTGATGGCCAATTACGGCATATATATGGTACTATTTCAACTTCTGACGGACTATATGACACTTTTTTTTTTTTTTTTTTTTTATGAAAGAACAGGAAGGGCAGAAGATCCTACTGGAGATTTATTAAAAACGTGGGCTAGCAAGAGCAACCTGAAAACAAGTTTAGAAATGGAGCGTTGGTGGGAGAGTAGGACAAATTAGGAGACAAAGGAGGTGAAGAAGATGCTACAAACAGCTAAAATAAATGTGTTCGAACAAACAATAGCATTTCACCAGAACACAAGATGTGAATTGATACCATCAAAACACACATTCATTTCACCTTCCCTATCAATTTTAAGGTAGCATACACTGACACAGACACACATTAGCTAACCCAGACAGACACACATTAGCTATCCAACACACACATTAGCTGTTCCCTTCCACCTACCAGCTACAGCGACACCGATCAGGACACTAACAAAGGCTACAAACACAGGCGCTACAACTGAAGAATGGAGCACAATCCGCAACTTCCTCGCTTCAAGTTCAGGCTTCCGTTCAGAATTCAGTCCAGGCTTGCTATCCAACGCACGCATTAGCTGTTCACTTCCACTTACCAGCAACAGTGACACCAATCATCAGGACACTAGCAACGATTACAAACACAGGCGCCACAACTGAAGAATCCAGCACAATCTGCAACTTCCTCACGTCCAGTTCAGGATTCAGTCCTGGCTTCAGCTCAGCAGGTGTCGCCTTCAGTTTCGAAAGCTCAGCTACAACAGTATCCAGTGTTTGCTTGACCTCTTTCAATTCCTTCTTCAATTCAGCATAACTGTCACCTGATGCATCCTCCTTCCCAGTCTGCAACTGGCGCTCATGTGATTCCAAGGCCTCATACTCCGACTCAGAACGGATGAAGCCACAGGTAGTAGGATCACCCTGCATTCAATTCACAACGGAGTGCTGCCTGTGAACCAGAGTAGCATCAAGACACGGTGAGATGAGGTCGACAATGCCAAAAAATCCTAGCCTTGATGTTGTACGGGCACTTGACGAACCACTCGTCCTTTGTCGCCGGCTGCTTGCTCTGGATCCGGACCAAAGGAACAAGGCAAAGGGGCACTCCCTTTTCCCTCCGGCGCCGCTGGCCGTCGCGCTCGAGCCCGTCGAAGTTAGCTTCGTCATCGGGCTTCCAAGTCCACTTTTCCGGCTACGGCTTCAAATGCTGGGCGCGGACAAGGAGCGGAGCGTCGATGGCACCAGCAGCAGCAGCAGCTCGCCGTGGCAGTCGGCTCCGGCGAGGGCTACAGAATGCAGTCTAGGGTTAGGGTTCTTCGAGGCCGGAGAAGAGCGCGGGCGGGGACCAAGAGAGACGGAATGAGCGAGGGTATGAGGAGAAGAGCGCTCACCGGAGAAGAAGCGGAGTTGGAGCCTTGGAGGAGCAGGGTCACGGAGCTGCGCGGCGCTCGACGGGATCCTGAGATGGAGGACAGCGCCCGAGTGTGGCGGGTGTTTCACTGTGCCGTCGATTTGGGCGGAGAAGAAGAAAAGATTCGCGTCTACAGAACGGGAACACCAGTAGCGGACCGTTGGTTTTGTCTTTTAATTTATCATGTGTGGGTCCCACTAAACAACATATCCCCACCAAAAAAAAAACCGGCGTCAAAAAAAAAAAAAAAAAAAAAAAAAAATGGTCAAGTATCCGAGTATCCTTTCCCTTATCTATCTTCATCTTCGTCATATTCAAACACTACCAAGGTCCCCAATTTTTCCATCATGAGGGGCAACGATGAAAAGTCGGTGATAGCTCGTTCGGTTAGTGTTCGACGATTAATAGATGACCATGGCTCCTAGCCTCGGAAGACCGGCCTCCTCGCGACGAGGTGGCCCCATCCGCTAAAGAGCATCAATCCGTCATGGGCTAGGCTCAAGGGCAAGGATCGTTGTGGATGTCCTGGCGGCGGGCGGTAGCTTCCTCGCCTTCAATATTACGATCGATGCTGCGCTCACTCCAACGAGGTTGATAGCGGCGATCATCCCTACGTGTTGCTTCTCCCCATCATCAAGGGCTCCATCCATTGTCCGCCTTAAGGCAAGGAAAACAGATGAATATGTGAACCTATGATTACTTAAAACACGGGAGCATACAGAATAACGCTAATCATTGTTCAGTCTACTTATCCATGGATTTCATCATTAGCCATTATCCAATTGGTAAGGGCAAATGAATACAGGTGCAACCGGGGAAGGCGAGGAGCCAAATGGTTTTGAATTTGATCATGCTTTGATTTATCAAACCCTCCACAATAGTCAACCATTGTTTTATCTAATCCTTTTGTGTTTGTTCCAAGTCGGCTACTTTTTGTTCTCGTAGATTCAGGAGTTTTTTATTTAATTATTCTATTCTTTTTGTTTGTGATTCTTTAAGCGTGAGATGTTTAGTGTTATCCATTAAAAATATACTATAGTTCATATAAGCAGTGTGTATATTAATCTGTAAATATATATAAAAAAATATTCCAAATATACTATAGTTCATATAAGTAGTGTGTATATTAATCTGTAAATATATATAAAAAAATATTCCATTATGTTATGGTTAGGACCCCTTCTTTGTACATATTCTCATGTTACATACATCTAGGTTCGCGAGAGCCATGACAAGTTTGCTCCAAGCTCAAAAATCACCTCTAATTAAATATTCTGCTACTTTACCTTCTATATCTATTTGCTTTATTTGTTTGTTCTTCCTTCATAGCATCTTCAAAATTCCCAAGCAAACATGTTGGGAATTCAGCTACTCCGTCTATCATAAAAAATGTTTAATTATATGAATCGTGCCGGTCAAATTTGCTAAAACTTGACCAAGTTTACATGTGATTAGTATTAACATTTATATCTCAACCAAGATTTATTATGAAAATATAACCTATCATTAATCTATTGCTACTTACATTGTACAGTAAATGTTTGTAGTTTTTGTTAGAATTTTAGTTAAAATTAGAATCGATTGACTCCTCCGAAAACAAGAGTTATATTCTTTTTGGATTTACACACCGAACCAACAGCGTTACATTTTTTTTCCTTCCTTCCGTGTTCAAATCCGGCCCAGCACCCAGAGTGTTCTAACTTTTCTCTTTTTTAAAAATAAAAGGGAAACCGTATTTTTTTATATTAAAATAAAATAAGAATATCTTTCCATCTCTCTCTGCGTCCAGCGTCATCCCCCCGCGACGACGCTTCTCGAGCTCTCTCCTCTGTTTCCTCCTCTCCTCCCCGCCGCGGCTCCCTTCTCCTCTGCCCCGCTCCGCTCCGCTAGGGTTTTGCCGCCGCCCTCTCGCTCGCTCGCTCGCTCCCTTCCGGCTCTGCGAGGAGGCAACCACCATCCGACCCGTCGAACGAAATGGTGGATGTGGAGGAGGTCGGGAACAAGATGCAATCGCAGATGCGTCTGCACGCCGAGCCGGAGGACGCCGCCGCCGACGACCTCCCCTGCCGGCCCTCTTCGACAGGGCGTCGCGGCTCCACGCCCTGGCTTCCAGCTCCGCCCTCGACCAGGTGCGTCCCTCCCCCCCTTCTTCTGGGAACTGGGATCGCCCCGCCCCGCCCCGCTCCTCCTCCCGCTCACCAAGACATGCATAGAGATCGGGCGAGCGGTGCTTACGCGCTTGTGTTTTTTCTGCCGTGTAGGATGGGATCCGCACCGGGGTTGATCTGCTGCGGCGCTGCGACGAGATGGTCAGCAAGCTCGGCCTCTTCTCCCCCAACGAGACCAAGGAAGACGTCTCCACCGCAAACCTCAAGTACCTACTCGTATGTCCATCCCTCCCTCTCCCCCTCACTATGTTCCTTGTACAAGTCCATGAAACAGGTCGTGATGGTACTAGACACCTGGTCAGTTTTATTCAGTTGTCAGCCCAGTTGCAAATCACGCCTGATCAGTTGTATTCAGTTGCCAGTACAATTGCAAATCACGCGTGGTCAGTTTTATTCTGTTGTCAGCACAATGGCAAATCACGCCTTGTCAGTTTTATTCAGTTGTCAGCACAACTGGAATTCACAACAGTGCTAAAAAAAACTTTAGAATTGTTGCAGTGTTTCACAAGTTCGATATATTCTTCTGTATACCTGATCTTTGTTTGCAATTGTAGGTTCCGTATTACCTTGCGGAAATGACTGAGAAGATAGCGCAGGAGGATCGGATCCCGGTTCTTAAGGCGTCACAGGACCATTTGAAGGTTATCAATTTGCCCTCACACATTGTTTCACTAGGTGCATCTTTTTAATTCGTTTAAAACGAGGGGGTCTCTACTCTCTAGCATGGTACTCTGTCATCACGTTACCTCCTTTTGCACTCCGCAGGAGTTCATTGCTCTATGTGAAGTACTAGAGCTTATTCCAGAGGATGAGCTAGAATTGTCTAGGCAGAAGCAGCCTGATACTATGGCAAACAGAAGAGCGCAGAAGGTGAGACTGAATTGCTTTCCCTTTAAATTCTTAAGGTTTCAGTCAGGAGTTTGTACTCTGCAACTGGAGCACAGTAATATGGGACATGTTTCTCTTGTTGTGCTGAATCTATTATGCGTATGCACACACTCATTTTACTCGTATAAGTTGTCTAAGGTGGGTCGGCTTCCTGTAATTCACCCTTTATGTTTTTTTATTCTTTTCCTAGGTTGCCCGGTTGAAACGTCAAAAGGCTGCAGAAACGAAGCTCCAAGAGATCAGAGAGAGAAAAGAAAGGCGTGGACGCTCATTGAGAGCAGCTGCGTTATCTGCCCCAATTGAGGCTGGAGAGGAAGATGACCTGGAGGATGATGGGGAGGAAGAAAGAGAGGTCAGCATCCCATTCAAATTAGAATTATCCATGGCATACCATTAGTATGGCCTTGCTTTCCTTGAAAGATTTTTTTTTTTTTCAAAATAAAATGAACTCTGATATTCTAGAAGATAAAGCTTTTCCACTTGATGGTGGTAATTTTAATTTCTTTAGTCTGATGCTTATAGGGAGCTTTACAATTTGCTGCATGTAGCTAGCTTCTTTTAGTGTATACCCTGTATGCTCCTTTTAGTGTATACCAAGCCCATGAGAAACAGTGCTACCATTAAATTTATCCCATATCAGTAAAATCCACACTCAAGGTCTGCAATTTTTGGCCCTTAGTGCACTTTATATGCTATTTTATTTCTCACAACTGAATAATTATTTTGGAATCTTGTTGTTAGTGTTTTTCATATCTTGTCAATGTATCCTCCAACTTGTATGAGTTTGCATTCGTTTTTATATTAATCAGAACATATACTCTTGTTCTGATTTCCTCTTTCTATGCTGCAGGCTTGGTTAGCTACCATCTCATTGGCTCTCTGCAAGGTTAGTTCGCTGCGCCGAGAAATATTACATAACACTGATTGTTGAATTCTTTTTTTCTGTTTCAAAAATTGTAGTACTTGCATTCATAGTAACATTTGCATTAATTAATATATACATCTTTATTTTCATATACAGGCTTTTGATCTTCTCGACATGCTAAAGAAGGAAGAAGAAATGCTTCTAGCTGTAAAGGAAAGGAAAGCAAAGGTAATGCTAATATAGTTGTTTGGTAATTTCTTGTCAGTAGCATTTTAGGTCAATTATTTTCAATAAAACATTTTTTTTTTTTCTTCAGAGAATGTGGAAGTCTCATGCTATCATGTTTCACAAATATGATAAATGTATATAATGTCTGCTTTGTGCAATTTGGATCAGATGTATTGCTAGATATAGTGACAGAGTTTCAACTTGGAACCAAACTTGAGTGCTTTGTGCAATTTGCAGATGTATTGCTAGATATGATGACAGGGTTTCAACTTGGAACCAAACTTGAGAAAAATATTGTGAAAAGAACTAGGTGGCTTTCATGTAGGTTAACCCGCAAGGTTTTAAGAGTAGCTGTGTATCTCAAAATTCTATGCAGGGTTTGTTTAACGTTAACTGAAGATATGCTGTCTTGTGAGATTTGTTTCTTACGATTAGCAACTGATACAGAACACCACTGGAAGTATTTGACCCCCAATGTTTTTTTGTGGAAGAATTATAAATTTTTGAATAGTTGTGTTATGAAGAAAAAGTGGATACTGAAACTTTTAAAAGCTACACTTTATAGAATCCAGTAGATCTTCTACCAATAAGCAGCCACTTTCATTGATGGTGCTTTGGCTTCCTATATTTGCATGGCTGTTTCAATTAAACTCTGCATGCATATGAAGACTAATTTTGTTAACCAGAAAAATTGTCTGCTGTAACATTTTCATTTCTTCAGGACGGGAATGCATTTGCTCGTGAAATGCTTGATGAGCGAACAAAGAAGGCTGAAGCATGGCACCATAATGCTGCCAACCGTGTGGCATATTCCAAACCAGCTGATCCAATCACTTGTGCAACATTTGCTCAAGATGTCATTGAAGGCAGGGCAAGCGTTTCACAAGCTCACGAGCACAAACACCAGCCCCTGATATTTGGACCTGCAAGTCTTGTTGGCGGTGGTCTAACCAGTGAAAGGGAAAGAATGGCAGCAAAAGTTTTTCAGCCTAGTTACAGGTATGCCTCATGTCTTGAATTAAGTGTTCTACCCCAAGCACCTCAATGGTGACCATTTTTTATGTTACACATTTTTGCTAATCATGATGTTATTGCTGAATGTGGAATAAGCACTAGTAATCACAATTCCTATTTTTCTCCTATTAATAAAATGATACGCAGCTCTCCTGCGTGTTCGAGAAAAAAAAAAATCACAATTCCTAATGACTGAAACACACTCTGGACTTCCTCCTTATTGGCATAGCCATAACATAAAACAAGTTTTCATATGTAAAATGCTTAGATTTGCTGGTAAAGACTGATTGATACGATATTCCTTGTATCCTACCCCTGGATTCTTGATGCTTCTGAGGGTCATGAAGCATTGTCAGAGATTATGAGAGTGCCATCTGATTCACTTCCTTTTGCCTGTTTTTCTTTGCCTGAATCACAGGATGCCAACAATGAGCATAGAAGAAGCTGGTCTGCGCGAGATGAAAATGATGGAGAAATGGCAAGAAAGGACCGCCGAGATGATGAAAGAAGCCAACTCCGCGTGGCACAAGGATGGCAGCAGCTCGGCCCAAGATGACGAGGACGCCGAGGAGGCGAAGGCAAGGGCGTGGGACGACTGGAAGGATGACAACCCTCGCGGCGCAGGCAACAAGAAGCTCACACCCTGTGGCTAAATTGTGAGAATACATGCTGTATCGATAAATACACACTCCACATAGAACATGATGTTCATGTAGATCGTACGATGTTTGATTCGATCGATATTTAGTTTGTGTTTTCTCTAGTGATGTTCAGTGTATTATAGCCTGTATGTGTGTAAGCGCGATGTGTTCCTCTCTAATACGATACATTTTTCTGGAGCATGGAAAATTGTATGCAACTGTCATGCTGCTGGCCTGCTGGGTGCTGTCTGGCTTACAAGCACCATCCACAACATTGAAAGTTTGCACCACTGCAATTAATTTTATTTTACCTGGAGAATGGAATGGCCTATCATATATAATACCATAATCAAAATGGTTTGTCATATATAAGGTCATTTTGTGTAATAAACTTGTGTCTAGAATGTAATTGATAAGGTCATTTTCGTATAAATTTTGGTAGGATGTACTCTTCACGACTACGTGTTGCAAAGGTAGTCAGTCATATATGCTCATATAATGTTGTAGTACTCGAGCAAGATAATGTGTTGATAGACTAGCATATAGAAATCTGAGTATTTTAGGATGGATCATCTATTCCTGAAGCCAAACAAACACCGCCCCATCCCATTTACGGCTCGCTCAACAACTCTCAAGAAAGGTCGTCTGGTGGGTGAGGCAGCGTGTGCAGCTGCAGCAAAAACGGGACTGCAGGCTCTGTCCTTTTGCTGTTTTTCATCATCAAAAGGAGAGGAGAGGACAAGGAGGCAAGTGCAGCCGTAACGCAGCCGAAATTCCTGATGAGTTTCCCATCCATCCAACAACTACTCCCTGCTGTTGCTGTGGCTCGCTCATCAAGATTCAAGGGTCTCACGTACGCTATCTGTACCTCACTGCCTGTCATCAGGTTAGTTTCCTGACACTTTACGAAACGTCAAGTTCGAAGTTTCCTCGCACCTTCGTTCGATTCAATCGTCATTGAACCCTGCTGTGTGTGTGTGTACTTGTTTAATTTGTACTCTACACCGTATACGACAACAAAACTTACCCGGTGAAAAGGTAGCAAGTATACTGACGTTTGTTTGTTTAAGTACTCGTGATGTTTTTTTTTTAAAAAAAGTAGACCGAGATCACACGATCGATGCCGACTTGGTGTCCCTTTCTCTGAACTAGTAGCTACGAGTTCTTACGGATAGAAAAAGTTGCACCCGTGTACGTGTCTCTATAACCGTGTTGTTGGGTTGCATAGTGTGCGTGGTGGACAAAATTCAGTTTTTATATCAGCCGCGAATTGACCGCCGTTGCTTGGATCATGGTCGATGCATGTCACCATCGATCAATGCATGATCATCGATCTCTCCCTTGGTTGTCTCTATAAAAGGTAGCCTAACATTTAATCAATCAAGCTTTGAAAACCACAGAGACAATATCAAAGTAACCTGTAAAACTATAATATGTTTGCAAAGTTTAATGGATTAGAAACCAATCCGTGTTACCAAACACACGACTAAAATCAATTGATCGCCATCGTTGGTCCCATGCATGCAGGGAGGAACGACGAGGACGCATCCATGGCGTCCACCGTATGTACGTACGCGTGTACGGTGTACGCACATCTAGCTAGTTCTCTAGAGTAGAGTCTACATAGACGATGGAGATTTAGAGAGGAGGAGGAAGAAGCCTTGAAAGCGGAGGAAGAATCGCATCGCGTGTCGTCGAGGGTGAGTTTGAGCTCCATCAGTCAGCAGGTAGGCCCCGTGCGTACGTGCAGGTGCGAACGAACCGGTACGTGCAGGTGCGAACGAACCGGCCGTTAGTTTCCCGCGCCGGCCGGGAGCGAAGCTTCGTGGAAGCTCACTTCCCCTCTCACCCTCTCTATAACTCCTCGTCTTCTCCACCCATCATCTTCCTCCCTCCTTCCTCCCTCCCCTCCCGTGATCCCTCCTAGCTCCCAACCTCGACCATTCCATCAATCCTCAAATCCCTCGCCTGCCTGCAACACGTACCGATCGCCGGCAACCATGAAGCTGACCATGCCTTTCTTCGGCAAGAAGCAGCAGGAGTCGACGACGACGATCAGCAAGAAACGGACCAAGGGATCCGATAAAACCGGCGGCTCCTTCGGCTCCACCACCACCTCTTCCTCCTCCTCGTCCGACGACTGCACGTCGCCACGCACCGTCCTCCCAGTCCGATCCACATCGCCGTCATCCTCCGCTGCCGCCATGGGTAGCAACAAGCCAATCCCAATCCCAAAGCCGCCGTCCACAACGACGGTGACGCGGGAGGACCTGGAGGTGGCTTTACGCCGCGTGGTGGAGACCGAGGCGGAGTTTGCCGCCGTGCTGGCGGAGGCGGAGGCGGCAGGTCTAGCGCCCGAGGAGGCCTTGGCGGCGGACCTGGCCGAGGACGAGTCGGAGCTCCGTGACGCGTTCGCGGTGTTCGACGCGGACGGCGACGGTCGGATCTCTGCCGAGGAGCTCCGCGCCGTGCTCGCCTCGCTTGGTGATGAGGCGTGCTCCGTCGAGGATTGTCGGCGCATGATCGGTGGCGTTGATGCTGATGGTGATGGGTTCGTGTGCTTCGATGAGTTCTCGACCATGATGATGATGTTGATGCCGACGACGCAGGGGGCCGCAGCGTGATGGGATTGAGGGTGTTGATGTTGCTGTAGTGTCGGTGTTGGCGTGTATGTGATGTGATGCGCTCGTGTTTCTTCTTCGTCTTTCCCTGTTGCCAAATGATCTGTTGGTAGCTATGTGCAGCTGTTTTTGGTGTCTGATGGATCGATGTCAATTCATACTCGTGCTACTATATCGTACAATCAGAGATTTTCTTGTTCTTTTTAAGTCAGAGGTTTTGTTGTTCTTTTTCAATCAGAGTTCCAATCAGAGATTTTGTTGTTATTTTCCAACAAGAGTGCCTAACTCTCTCTACATATTTTCTTCTTTTCCAATCAGAGATTTTGATGTTCTTTTCCAATTCAGAGATTGGTTGAGATTGACCAATTGCAATAAATTTGTTTGTCCACAAAATGTACGAAAAACGTTCGTACAAGTGCAAACTGTCAAACATGTACACTTGCTTGTATATAAACATAAACATATACAGAGTATACCCTAAGCAATATAATGAATTCACTACAAATGTCACTGCATGCTATTGATAGACACATATTGCCTGCCAACGGAAAATTGTGTATTCACGCGTGTCTCGCTATTGAAATATTGATTGATACGTTGCGTGCTTGCCAATGAAAAAATGTTAGCGTTAGTATGCGGTGCATCTATATTCCTGTGGGATAAAGATTTAGCTAAAACTCAAAAATAGTTAGCATCACCAAGCTTTTAAACATGTTATAACGTATAGAATGGCCCGATCGAAAAAAAAAATAACGTATAGAATACATACTTGCAAAAAATTATAAATTTGAAGGATCTTACGAATATATTCTAAGTCAAGTGCAAGTATATATGATGTATTTGTCAAGCAAATATATTCTGAAGATAGTGGAGATAATGTAAGCTCACATATTGAATTGTATTGAAAAACATACTTGTTGAACATTATAGGCCTGCTTGGTTGCCCTCCAAAAAACGTGCCTAACAAAAATTGTGGCAATTCCAAATCTTTGGTGCTTGGTTTAAAGTTTGGCGGACCGATGGTTCTATCCAAATCGGTAGCAAGGTTTTGGCAACCATATATCAAAATTCTTGCCAAAGTTTTAGCAACCAAATTTAACATGCCCTAGCTTTGGGAGAGCAAATTTTTGGATAAAAAAAACAAGCAGGCCCTGCTCCTTTATCTCTTTGCACCTATAGACATGAACATTTATGGGCCAAGGCAAGCTCAAGTCAGGCCCAAAAAGCCCAATTTCTTCGGGCAAAAAAAGATCATACCGGTTACCCATGACCATCCCCACTGGATGAGCAGGCCCAAGGCTTAACCGGTCACCCACACTGTGAAAATAATTGAAATAAATATTTCAAGCTAGGATAGGGTAAAAAGATGTTACTGGGAAGTGGAGCACCTATGTTCATGTCTTGCCTAAGGACCGAGGGCTGGTCCAAGCCCATCGGGCTCAAGCTAGTCCGGGCTTTTGCTTAGTTTTTTTTACCTTTTCTCTAATTATTAAATTTTCTGACAAAAACACATTCGGTTGTGATAGATTTACATCCATTTTCTATGCACCACACGTTTTCACCCATTCTTTTATTATTTTCCGCTTTTGCATCACTTATATGTGCGTCTTCAACATGTGGTTATTACTCCCTTTGTCCCAAAACATTAGATGTTTTAGGTTTATAGGGAGTTATTAAGGAAGTGTGAAAATGTGCGGTGCACAAAAACAAGAAGAGGAATAGAGATAGAAATGTGTTGGGAAAGAAAAGGCAGAGAAGAGAAATGTTCATTGGGAAGTGATTTGAAATCTATAGGTCAAGTATTTGGGGTTGACAAGGGAATCAACTCTTCTTAAATGGCTTACCATTTATTAAAAAGCCAAAATGTCCAACAATTCGAAATGGACGGAGTATCTATCTTATCTTTTAAAACCAAAGATGAAATGTTCTGACTAAGACTCTGCTCTAAAATCTTTGTTTACGAAAGGAAAAAAAAAACTAAGAGAGCCAATATTTTGTAGCTAACTTCGACATGATCATGGATTGGACCGGGCCGACATGTCGACGGGCGATCTTGTCGGCGATGAAGGTGGCGTGGCGGTGGTGATGGCGGCGATTGATTGGCGAGGTGGCGTAGATTGATGGCGATAGCGAGGTAGCAGAGAGAGAGAGAGGAAGGAAGGGGCGGCGTGGCTGGTGGGAGGGCGGCGTGGGGCGGCGGTATTTGCCGCGCGTGACGGCGGCGGCGTCGGCGTGGAGGGGCCGCCAGCGGCGTGGCGGCGTTGTAGCAGCGGCGTGCGGCGGTGGTGGAGCGGTGGCGCGGGAGGAGAAGGGAGAGAGAGAGAGAGCCTAGAGCTGGAGAGTTGTTGGGAGTTACCCCTTTAATTTATTTCTTCTTAAGATTCAATTTGTCTACATGCCCCTTGTATTTATAATCCAAGGAAGACTTGCACGCTAAAAAAGATCTAGAGGTTTCCTTATAGATTGGAATTCCTTTTTACAAGCAACCTATTTATTCCCTATTTTATTCCTATCTTTATTCCTTAAATATTCCTTACTTAATTGCGAAGCAACCGACGTGGCGCGTTCGGCGGACGATGGCGGCGGCCGGCCAGGGGAGGCTGGCGCTAGGGCCTTGGGCCCTAGTCGGCAGTTCCCCCTTGTTGGGCCCTAATCCGCGATCTCGTTTTGGGTCATGACAATGGAGAAGTGCAATGGTTACCGCGCCACGCGCACCACAAGGACAATGTTCATGGCGCTAGCACATGAACACAGGGCACCCAAGCTCATCAGCTACACGACTACAAAATTATAAACTAAATCACGAGAACACTCATTTAGTCTAACTAAATTCGAACCGGGGTCAGATCTCTGATCACGTATTGCCAGAATCCCTTGCAAGTCATTGCACCGGTGGCAAGGCAGAGTGCTCTGCAATGTGCCAAATGCAACACAGGCCTGTAAATTGACACTTATGAGGTGGCGGTTGCTAGCTGCTACTCCCTCCATGCAATCCCAAAAAACAAACCCAAAATGTGTTTTTAATACCCGACATCAAATCTCTTGAGCATGTATGGAGCACTAAATGTAGGTAAACAAAATACTCCCTCCGGGATGGTATTAGAAGTCGTTTTGAACAAGGTTTGGGTCAAACATCGGGAATATAAATCATCGATAACTTTTAAGTTGTTGAGTTTATAAATGTAAAAATTACATGAGTAGATTTGTCTTAAAAAATACTTTAATAAAAGTATACATATATCACATCTCCATAAATATTTCTATAATAATAAGAAGTCAAAGTTGTGTTTTGGAGACCGTGTCGCTATTCTAAACGACTTCTAATACCATCCTGGAGGGAGTAACTAATTTGCATAGTTTGATTAGAAAAGTGCGAGATGAATCTTTTAAACTTAATTAGTCCATAGTTGAACAATAATTATCAAATACAAATAAAAAGTGCTACATTATTCGAAACTTAAAAATTTCACCAACTAAAATACCCCTAGGCCGTTCTGGAGTTTTCAGCAGAAGTTAAGGTAAGGTGTGGATTGACACTTCTGCCCTCTGCCAATGAAATTAGGTACACAACTTGCGGATGTGTACTGCAATGCAAATTAGTCTCGCACAGTATCCGAAATTAGGTACACACTTCTGCCCTAATTTGCACAGTTTGGTAAGGTGTGGATTGACACTTCTGCCCTCTGCCAATGAAATTAGGTACACAATGAAATTGGGATGGAGGGAGTAAAATCAATGCAGCACCGGGTGCACTGCAATGCAGCGAAATTCTCCCCTGATCCAGAATCCCATGCATGTCCACACTCGCAATTGCAGTAGCAACTTCGCGTGAAAGTGTACAAATTAAAGGTCATCGGCCACACGTGCAAACGAGACACCGCAAAGCCACTCGAGTGAGTCGTCCTTCGTTGACTATATCCTCAAAGGACCTGAACATGCATGCATTGCGATGCGCACACAGGTTAAAAAGGAGAGAGTCACTTTTCAGTGACAGTCAGGGGCCACAAGCAGAGCGAGAGGAGAGGGCCAGGACGACAATGCAAGGAGCAGCCATTTTCAGCTCCTTTTCAGTTCTCACCGCCGGTTATCTTGTGACTGTGACCCAAAGTGACGCGTTGCATGTGTCTTCCGGCACCGCACTAGTCCGCTATACTACGCCATGCACGACTAAAATAAACATACAATTCTCAAGTCAAACATTGTGAACTTTGACTAAAATAATATAGAAAAATACTAATACTTATGAGACAAAAATAAGTATCATTAGATTAATTACTTATTTAAACTAGATTTAAAGATACTAATGAGATAAAAATGCTAATAAGTGCAAACGTGAACTTAAACCCCGACGGAAGGAGTAGGTGTAATGAAGGAGTAGGTGTAATCGCTCGTGTGAGTGCCACAAGTTTGACTTGATTTATATAAGATGGATGCAACATCTGTATCTCTACTTAGATTTGTTGAAAAACTAGATTCAAAAGATTTTTCTAATAATGATACTAATTATATATTATTTATTAATATATACTAGTTAAAGTTGTTTCTTAGGAAGCGAAAAACAACATATATTGACCGATGCAGGCGCAATGAGCTAGCGTCTCGATCTAATATTATTGAGCTTTATGCATTCAACCAAAAACAGAATGAAAGAAAAACCCAAACTGGCTAACGGAAGAATGCAGAAATTCAGTTGTACGTACTTCGTACATGCCAACACTCCCACACCTTACATGGCAATGACATAGTACGCCCGGCAACATCGATTGTATCGCCTACCTAAAACTCCCTAGTGTTCTTGGGCTCTGTAAATATAATAATCCCTCTCTGATGCAGGTTTTCACCAGAGGGGTCTGAACTCTGAAACAACAACAGAGGATGGGTCAAATGACAAGGGAATGCTCCAAGCCTCAAACATTGCCACCTTGCAAGACAAATCAGATGGCGAAGATGAATTGTAGGAGAATAATTGCAAGCTGCATAGTTGTTCCACTAAGATGTGCCAAAAATAGATCCACTAAGGTTTGTTTTTTTTTCCCCCTTCTGATGAAGCAAACAGGAGAGCATCCCTTATTGGGTTTTTATTGAAAACAAGAGTTATTTGCAAAAGCAGACGACCAAAGGAACATGAAAGGAAAAAAAGAGAGAAAAATTACACGAAAGCATTTAGATGATTCTATCAAGGGAGGTAATTCTTGTTTGCCATCTTGGCGAACTCAGACTTGAAAATTTCCTTGCAGTGAACAACTGTTGGTGTTAAGATGAAATTGCTTTTGTTGTCCAACTACTCCAGCTAAGAAAGATAGTAATTTCCATGAAAAAGAGAGCCGCCAACTGAGATTTGAAGTCCTCTAGTAGAATAACAAGGATGATTTCATTGTTATTAGAATCCTAATAAGGCTAGGATGTGGGCCAAACTTAGCAAGGACGGGGATGCAGTGCAGCCCAAGGTATGGTTGGTAGGCCGAATTTGTGCCAGGCCCAACTGTCTTCCTGTTTGGCTTGCTGCAGGCCGGCCTTGCTTCAAAGAACTTATTAGGTCAGTCTCAATGGGAGTTTCATGAGTGTTTCATGCACATTAAATGCACCGTCATATCAGCAAAACTTTACTTTTTGCATGAAACTCCTAGGAGAGAGAAGGAAAAAGTTTCATCACGGTGAAACCTTTGGGCACAGATTTCACATGCGTTGGAAACGATGTGAAACCCCCATTGAGACCCAAATAGCGTTTCACCATGGAACTATGCAATTAAACCATCCAATGAGAGAGAGATGTGGGACCCTTGAGCTTATGAAACTGTGCAATGAAACTGTGCATTGAGAGAGATGCCTATTTCATATCAAAGTTTCACATCTTGGAAATCGGGAGGTGAAACTTTCTATTGAGACTGGCCTTATGTAATTCAGTATATATCCCTTGAATAAACCTCCAAATAAGATTTCATTTTCCACGCTGCCAAACACTACATCATTCTTGTTCCAATCCATCATCATCTCCATGCATGTCAGTGCGACACCTAATTTAATTACAAATTCACTCACTGTCCCTCAAATGGATCGCCATCGATCACCCAACACATCAGCTCTCCTCCCCTCCCCTCAAAACATGTCGCGCATGGCAGGAGCCACCATCGATCTCCATTTGGCTCCGTGCTGTCACTCTGTCACTGCTTATCTAGCTAGCTCCCAGGAGCATCATCACCTGAGCGTCCGTCCGGCCGCCATGCCGACACCGAGTAGAGAGGCCACGAGCTCCAGCACAAGAGAAGGCAGCCGGCGTGCTCTCTGCAGCTCGCCGGCGCCGGCGCCGCGCACCCGCTGACCAGGCCGCACCTGTCGACCACGTCGTTCCCCTGCCTCATGGCGACGTAGCTCAGCGGCACGCGCCTGAACCCGCCCAGCTCCATGCGCGCCGCCCACCGCTGCAGCCGGTCGTGCCGCTCCCGCCGGCGCGCGCCGTCCCGCAGCAGCACGTCCCGGATCTCCTCCCCGAGCACCGCGCGCTCCACCTCCGCACGCTCCGCGGCGGGGCGGCGGTACGCCTCGGCCGCCGCGTCGAGGCTGTCGTACACCGCGGCGTAGTAGCCCAGCGCCTCGCAGAAACGCTTCCGGAACGAGACGCCGCCGTGGCTCGCCTCTTGCTCCGTCACCACCATCACCTCGGGCGACAGCGCCCGCAACGCCGACAGGAAGCTCGCCAGCGCCGGCGGCGTCTGGAGCTGCTGTGGCGTCGACAGCGGCGGCGAGACGAAGCCCATCGGCGTGGCGGGGCTGCTGCTGTCGTCGTTGTCGTCGTAGCACGCGCCGACGCTCGGTGGGCACGAGGTGGACGCCATCTGCTGTAGCCGCGCGACGCTCGCCGTCTGGTTGAATCGGTGGCCAGCGCTGAAGGTGCCCGCGGGGTCGTCGGCGGCCGCGAGGAGGCGGTGCAGCTGCATGGTGCAGACGACCGCGCGCGCCTCGCCGGACTTGAGCCCGAGCACGCCGTGCAGGTTGTTGGGATCAGTGCCTCGATCTGGCCGACCACGCGGTGCACCTGGAGTGGCACGTCCAGCTCTTCGTTCTCCTCGGCGAGCTGCTCTGATATGTTGGTGAGGAGGTCCCCGTCGTCGTGGACGATGGTGAGGCGCAGGTGTGGCGGCCCGCCTGGCCGACGGTGGAAGTCGTGTAGGAGCTTGATCCATTGGCATGGTTGTGCTGTAGGCCCCGCAATGTCGATGATGTGGACGTTCTGATCACGGTGAAAGTGAAACAATTTTATTACTGTTACATGTAAAATAAAATATATACCTCTGTTAAAAATGATAACTTTGACTCAGGACTCTGTTGTATACGTATAATAAAATAGTTTGAATATTAAATCAAAGTTTCTGATTCTCAAGTACTACGGTTTCGAAAAAAAAAAAAAAAAAGATTCTCAAGTACTATGATTAGCAGTATTTCTTCATAAATAATAGTGCCATTGATCAATCTTTTAGACTAATTCCAATTTTTGCTAGGGTTTATTAGCACAAGGCCGTGTCAATTGTCTTTAATTCAGCAGGAGTAGCTCTGTTCGTGGACTAAGCTAGCCAAGCAGGCAGAACCTTTTCGTTCTCCATGGCCTCAAGGATCGCACAGTTGGCGACGGCGACGGCGGCCCTGGGGAACGGGCTGAGCTCGAAGAAGCTACGCCGCGCGGCGCGGACACAACGCGGGTCGAGGTGGTCGGAGGGGTCGATGAGCGCGTCGGCGACGGCCGGGACCATGAGGCGGACGAGGCGGCGCGCCAGGGCGTCGGCCATGGGCACGGCGAGGCGCCGCAGCGGGCCGTCGCCCGCGGCCGCGGCGAGGGCGCCGGTGGCGCGCGCCAGGCACCGGCCGGCCCTCTCTATTGCGCCGGTCTCCACGTGGCCCGCGCACCCGCACAGGTCCCGCACCAGGTGCTCCTGCTGCTGCGACGGCGGCGGCGCGCTCATTGACATGTCGTCGTCGTCGGCGTCGTTCTGGGTTGGCATAGCGGCCGGATGCATGGCCACGCGGCGGCAGACGATGGCAACGTTGCGTGCACGGCAGGACGATGGCAACGTTGTGTGCACTGTGACACGCGCTGTGTACAGTGTGTGTATAAGCTGGCTAGCTCACCTATACGCTACAGTTTGAGTGGTTGGACTGGGAGCAGGGATTGCAAGTTCATGTACTCGCCATATTTATACACAGGTGACACGTATGTATGTACATGGGATACTTGTATTGTACGCATGAATGCATGCAAATTAAATATGAAATGCAAAGGCGGCGCCGACGAGAACAAGGAATTTTAGGGTTTTTTTCTTGTTGTTGATGCTAGAGGATTTGGACGTAATGAACCAAGCATCTGAGGAAGCTAGGAGAGCTAGATGGATGCAGACAAGCAAGTAGCTTGATTAGCTTCGCCGTAGTAGCTAGACTGGTAAAGTAGCAATGGAATGCTCTGAGGATATCCGATCCTAAGTTTGCTGTGGCGTTGGAGATGAGGATAACTCCGTATATGTCTTGTGTTTTTCGTATCCATTTTGGAAGAAACGGACAAATTTACTTTGTGGTCATCCTCCTAGGACTATGGAGCTAAGACTAGCTAGCTAGTTTCTAACTGGAATTTCGTCCTTGTACGTCGTAGTTTCAGAGAAGTATCCATATACAATACACCGTGTACCTGGCCGCCATGCTTGGAACTTCTTCCAAGTGCCGGCCTAATCAAAGAAGAAATAGGACTTATGACAAGTGCTACTACCAGATTTCCTTTAAACCCAAACGATCCTTCTTATTAGTCTATGTGTGCGGACGCCCTTTCTTATATGTAGCATTATCCACATTTATTTTGTGATTTTTCTATATGGTAAACTACTAATTTCACAGATTTGGGTGTTTGTCTCTGAACTAGTAAAAAATGAGCGAGAATCGGTTCTAGGTGATTCTCCTGAAATGAATGTCTCTTTGTGGCATTTGCGCATGTGTTTGGTATGATTTTAGATTCTTGTAGAGATGTTTCAAATCCATATTTCGTTTAGGAACATTTCTCTAGTGGATCAGAATCACTTTATGGAACCATTTGGCTAGCTTGTTGGATTCTTGAAATTAGAACTAGAATTAGAAGAAACCAGATTAATTTTAGGTGTTTCTTTGGACTAGTATAAAAGCGAGAATCGATTCCAAAGTGAATCTCCCTAAGACAGTTTATCTCTTTGTGACATTTGGTAGTGATTCTACTAAGAATCTAAAATGTTATGTATATGTTCGACTCCCAATTGATACGAGCACACAAAGATATGAAAAAACTTCCACCAAAGTATCATCGACATGCTATGTATATGTTCGACTCCCATTGATATTAATGTGATGTTGTGTGCAACGTCGACTCCCACCACAATCTTTGACGACGGCACACAATACCACAACCTAGAAAAGTTAGCTCTGCACACGTAGCCTAGAATTGCGTCAATGTTGTGTCGGTGAGTTCCACACCTCGCCCCCAACGCAGCTCCGTCCTGCGATACTTACACTTGCAGCTCGATAGAGCCCATCCATGGCAGTAAGAGTCAATCCACATGATGTGGACTCTGCGATGATGAGTTCACGCAATTCCTTCTTGGTTGGGTGACTCTCAATGTCAAACTCTATAGTAAAGGGTGGCCTTGCAAGTGGCGACCTCCTCCATGGTGGTGGCTTGGCACCTTCATGAGGTATGTTGCATGTTTATGGAAAACTTGGTCTATTGAATTTTGTGATGTTGCAAGATATGTTTTTTTTTATGTTGTGTCATTGATTTGGAGATGTTACTACTTCAGATGGTTTTGTGGTGTGTGCGCTAAGAAATAAATATTTTGATATTGCTCAAGGGTATGTATCTGAGATGTTTCATTAGTTGACTTTTGGGTGTTGTTGATTTTTGTGATTTTGGAAATATTTTTTGTGTTCTATTAAATCCGTTTCAAATTGTAGTTCGTTTGACTTTTTCAACCCCAACTTTGACGACTCGTCTTATTCAATTTTTTGTGTGAAATATCACTTCTTTTGTAATGGATTTCTTTATTAACAAATGCTCTTTAAGAATGACTTAAATTTGACTAGTTTTTTTGCAATTTTTTTGAATAAGACGAGTATGTTGTAATAGGCAATTTGGGATGTTGCCGTAAGACGTTTCCACATGCTAGAGGTATTTTATTCAATTTCCTACTTCAGTGGTTTTCATTAGTTTGACTATTGGATGTTGCATGTTGATTTTCACTATCCTTGGAGATAACTGTTGTATTGTACACTGCGACGTGATATTTGGATATTGTATTTGTATAAGACATTTCTATATATAGTGTATATCTAATAAGTGCATGACAAAAATTATGTATCTAGAAGAAGGTCAAAACGTCTCTTATAATTCGAAATGGATGGATTGTACCTCTCCATGTTATGCATTTGGACATTAATTGGATGATGTTGCGCGCAATATACACAACATATAGAGACAATATATACTTTGGTGGGAGTTTTTTTTTCTTTTATCTTCGCAATTAAGCCGTCTACGAACGAGCTAGCAACGCCGCCAGCCCGCCACTTAATAGAAGTAGAAGGTGCCTAGGTCATGTTCCTGTCAATGGCTATAATTAAAAAAATAGGAAAAAAATATGTGTAGACTCGAGTTTCATTACTCATTCGACACAGCTAAATCGCAGCTGGTCAATGGTCACCAAACCCTCCACATACGAAGGTGCAATATCCCAAGTGATTTGCATCATTGCATGTCACCTGAATAGAAAACGCCGCAATGGCGTGAGCTACCTTATTACAAGATCTCGGGTGCAGGCATGCATGCCCTAAACTCTCTGAATTCAACATTAAGTCTAGGGGTATATGATCTTTGTGCGCGTTCATAAAAGTCGAAATAAAAGGGCCGGGCCGGGGGCAGCCTAACCCAACGCAAGGATCGATCATACAATGGTCCATGTACCATTTGTACAGTGAACTTTTTTTTTTTTTTTTTTTTGAGACAGTACAACGCAGACGCTCACAACACGCACGCACACTCACCCCTATGAACACACGCACGCAAACCCTACCCCTATGAGCACCTCCGAAGGACCTGGGCAGCCGGCAGATCTGGAGATTCTCGAAGTCACCGTAAGGCGCCTGCGTCGTCGGCGGAACGTCGCTACCACCTTAATGTATAACGCCGGAAAATCCTGGGAAAATCCCAAGAAAAGGTGCGAGCACCAGGATTTGAACCCTGGTGGGTAGCGTCCCACTGGACCGTCCTACCATTGGACTACAAGCCAATTCGCATTTGTACAGTGAACTAAAGTCTCAGTGTGGCAAGGCCCATTTGCACATCAGTAGTGGCAGTAGGCTCATCAGGTGCTATTGATAGCGAAAAAAGAATCATACCATTTTCAGAGCCCGTTGAGTTAGTTCAATATCTTTTAACTTTTTTTTCTCATATATGCAAAACATTTTTTAACAAAAAAAAAAAAAAAATATATGCAAAACATTTGCGCATTATTGTCTTTTTAGCAGATATATATTTTGATACCTAAAATGATTTAAAACGTAGTTTTCGACTACAAAGCTAATCAGGTCGCGTGTGGTTGGCTGTCTGGCAGACGAGTTTTGACCGAGAGGTTACGAGATGGCCACGAGTGGAGGTCATGTAGATTTTAAATGGTTCACAAAGGTATTAACTGAGAGATTAACTCCAGTGGCTGGTAGGATCATTGGCCCGAACCAGACTGGTTTTGTGAAGGGTAGAAATATTCTGGAAGGGGTTATTACTTTGCATGAAGTTCTACATGAACTTAGAATAACAAAAAAACAAGGCTTAATTTTGAAAATTGATTTTGAGAAAGCTTACGATAGGGTCAATTGGGATTTTTTAGAACAAGTACTCATTGGTAGAAATTTTCCACAAAAATGGGTCCAATGGGTTATGCAAACTGTCAGATATGGTCAAGTTTGTGTAAATGTCAATGGGACAAGGAGTCCCTACTTTAGAACTTTCAGGGGGTTTACGACAAGGAGACCCATTATCTCCACTCCTTTTTGATTTGGTAGCGGATGCTTTAGCTGTCATGCTTGACAAAGCTGTAAGGCATGGACATATCAAGGGAGTGGTAGAACATCTTATTCTAGGGGGGGTCTCACATATACAATATGCTGACGATACTGTAATCATGATTGATGGTTCAGATAACTCTATTAGAAATCTCAAGCTTATTCTATATTGTTTTGAATGGATGTCTGGACTAAAGATCAACTTCCATAAAAGTGAAGTGTTTGTTAGTGGGGTCCCTCAGGCTGAAAAACTCAGAATGGCCAATATGTTAAATTGTGTGTTAGGTACTTTACCTTTAAAATATCTGGGCATTCCTATTAGTGACAGGCATTTGAATATGGAAACCTTTTACCCCATGGTTATGAAAATGCAGAAGAGATTAGATCCTTGGCAAGGGAAACATATTGCTTACGGGGGTAGACAAATCCTATCCAACTCATGTTTAAGTAGTATTCCTATATCTTGCATGGGATTCTACAATTTACAAGATGGGGTTCATCATAAAATGGATGGGATCAGATCTAAATTCCTCGGCAAGGAGCCGAGGGAAAGTTTAGATATCACATGGCTAGGTTTGAAATAGTTTGTAGACCAAAAGACCAAGGGGGTTTGGGTATTATTAATACCAGAGTCATGAATGATTGCCTGCTAGTCAAATGGATTTGGAAGATCCATCAGGAACCTGACTTTGTGGTTCAGAATCATCAAGGCAAAATATCTAAAGGGGGTTCCTTTTTTGCTTCTAAAACTGCTAATAGTTCTCAATTTTGGAAAGGTTTACACAAAGTAAAGCACTTATTCAAGTGGGGGGCAATTTTTAAAATAGGAAATGGACAATTATGTTGGTTTTGGCAGGATTGTTGGATCATGGGAGTTCCTTTGCGAATTGCCTTCGAAGACCTATATGCCTTAACTAGAGATCCAGAATGTAGGGTGGCTGAGTGTTGGGCTGAGGGTGATTGGGTGATGAATTTTAAAAGGTCTCTTTCCAGAGATGATTATGAGAGATGGCTAGAGTTGAAAGACATACTATCAGAAGTAGAGTTATCCTCTCATAAAGATCTTTGTCATTTGGGCTCTAGATAAAACTAAACATTTCACTACCAAGTCACTTTATCGTTTTATTACAGACTGGGGTATGCCTAGCAGGATTGCTGGTTTCATTTGGAAATGCAAAGTACCTCTAAAAATCAGAATCTTTTTATGGCAAGTATTCAATGAGAAATTGCGGGTAGGTCAAAATCGATTAAAATGGGATGGAAAGGTTCGGGAACTGTTGTGTTTGTGGGAGTCCCGAAACCGCTGTTCATATTTTCTTTCATTGCCATTTAGCAAAGATGATGTGGTGTATCTTCAGAGAAATTTGGGATCTTAGGGCCACCCGAACTCTCTAATGGACTTTTCTCGTTTTGTTGGTTACAAGGCAAGGGGCCATTGCCGGCAAGAGTTATATTGTTCATCTTTGCATGTTTTACTTGGGCTCTTTGGATTACTCGAAACAAGATGGCTATTGAGAAGTGCTTTCCCAAAGCACCTACCGATACGATATACCGGCATTATCCTTTATGCAGAAGTGGAGTATCTTGCTTAAAGAAGGTGATCAAGCCCGGTGGAGCAAGTCGAGACAAGATGGTGAACTGGCTGAAGGACTTCAATCCAAGAGCAATGACGTCTTCAGATATTGTAGAATTGTAGTCTTTAGTAGTTCCCATTTTCATTCTCTTTTTACTTGTTAAGAACCCTGTTTTGTAACTGGTAACCCCAAAGTAATGTCGTGGATGTTGTGATACGTTCTGGCTTTCTTAAAAGCCGAAGTTATAAAACTCCTTTTTTTTTTTTTAAAAAAAGTGGAGGTCATGCCATTGGTGGCGCTGTGCGCTGAGCTCTTGAGTTTTTTTTTTTTTAGATATATTTTTTTTCACTTTGTTTCCCCAAACATGACATAATGTTTATTTCAGTGAACATATCATTGTTTCAATGCTATTCTACTCAATGCAAGTCTCTAAAAACGAGGTTCTTTTAATGCTAAGAACCAAAAAAAAATTCTAAACCTTAACTCTATAATACTAATATATTCCCTTTCAAAAAAAAAAAAAACTTTATATTACTAATGTCTAACAAAATGATCACTAGCTACTACTCATGAGCTATCTAGGCACAACGCCGACAGAACTACATTGAGAGTAAAAGAAGGAAACAGTGCCCCCTACTTGAGAGTAAGACCATCCGCACTTATGTTCCTCTATTTCCTCCCTCTATACATTCTATTCATCAAGATTCCCTTCTTTACAAAAAAGATCTTATATCCCCGCACCCATCTTTCTTTATATCTCTACTCTATACCAACTACCAACAGTGGGGTCCATTTATAATTTTATCTAAATATATTCATGTGTGATCTTGTTTTGAAGAATTTATTGAAACGAATTTAATGGTGTAATTGGAATTTAATTTGAGTTTTTAGTTTGTGAGATATAACATTTTTTTTTAGATAGTTCAAACGTGGGACCCAGCACTAGCCCATGCTCTCTCTCCAGCTCTGCATGCCGCGCGCATGCAGCCTCTCGCAGCTCATCCGACACAAGTGGGGCCGTGCAACTGTAGCGAACGTCCGGGAAGGCCTGGATCGCCGGGCGGAATCGAGCTCGTACTTGTTGATAGCGGAGCGACCCAAAGACAATCGCTGCGGACTATTTTTCTTGTAAAAGTCTCCTCCAAGATGTCATTCAAGTATGCCGCTGCAGCTAGTCTAAAGCTGAAATCGAGTGAATATATGTGTTAGCATGCATGTACATGCTCAGCATGTACTATCTGCACAGTTGAAATATGCTTCAAGATTCGTGCTGCTGCACACTCTCCCCAATGCTCAACACTCTCTCTCCACTGCTTCACATTTCTGATTTGGATTTGCACACATCTCGATACAGCCTTGAGGATGGTGCGTGCCCAACCAGCGTGGATTCTCTAACGTGCAGAAGAAAAGTCACGGTGACTTTCCCCCTTCCTGATGCCATCCATTTCAAATCCATCGGCTCTGCATACCTGTGTAGCTGCATAGCACAAACAAGTATAAATGGTAGCCAAGTAAAGTAAGGCCCAGTTCGCAGTCCACGGATAGAGAACGTGGTCTAGGTGAGGAAAAAAAATTAGTTTTTCTATTTTTATATTCTCTTACAACAAATTATTTCTTTTGAAAAGTGAAAATCAAACAAAAAAAATAGCAACACTATAAGAGTTTTTTTTTTTTTTACTATGCTTGGAAATAATATGAGCCCTTTGTTTTGTCGATCTGACGTTTCATAACTAGAGGAACCATACGGAAGGAACTTAAGTTGTGGACTGGAACCAAAAATCACGTGGACCCAGAACCGATTTGCAAGGTTATTACAGTCTTTTAATGTCTATAAGGAGCTGCTTCTCAAAATAAAAAAAAAAGTTGCTTCTCCAAATAAAAAAAAAGACTTGCTTCTCTAAGAAGTTGTACGAAGCTGGCTACATGGTTCTCCAAATGGAGAAATCAGTTGAAGGCTACATGGTTTATACTCAGCTAGGGTTTACACTCAGAAGAAAAATGAACACAAAACCAGATCGGAAGAAGGAACAAACATGTAGCCAAATATTTGCAGCACGTTTATACTCAGCTAGGGTTTCGAAGAAGAACAAATAAATGTTAGGTACTGCACGTTGGTCTCTCAGTTACCTCCTTCATTTTATTTTGAGCAACAGTTACCTCTCTTTATTAGTGTTTTATTGTGTCTCTGTCTGGGACTGGGGCTTATTGGGCTGCCATACATCTATGCTAGACACTGACAAATCTAAAGGGTCACCAGAGCCGCTGGATGTTAAATGGATGGCATCCGGATGGGGAAAGTCACCCGTGACTTTTCTTCTGCACGTTAGAGAATCCACGCCGGTGCCCAACACATACACACAAAAAAATGCTTCGGGAATCGATCATGCTCATGGTAAAACAGTTTACAGCCACCGCCAAAAAAAAAAGGAAGAAACTTGTTCATATATAGCCCTGTCCCTGAACCTCCACAGGTGAGCTGCAATGACAAGCTGTATGCATTGAACTTCGAAATGATTAGAATTCCTAATTCTAGCTAATACTGCAAATGGAACCTGAATGAATATACAATAAACTGTCCTAACTGCTGTTGTTTCAGGGTTGGGTTCAACTCCCTCGAACCTGCTTAAATTGAGCATGGCCTCTCTTCCATTCTTACCTCTCCAATTAGGTAGTAGCAACACCACTAGCTAACTACTACCCCTAAGCATGGAGCTTTTCGGTGATCCTACACAAGCCTAAATATCAAAAGCAGCAGCAGCAGCAGTTGCAGTAGTGCCGTCCCCTCCTGCAGACGCTGATAAAATGGCCGACGAGCGGCGGTGCAGGCATGCATGCATGCATGCAGATGGAGCGCGGCGACTGCTGACACGAAAGTGAGGAAAAGTCATGGGCTCATGGCCTGTCTTGACGCGACACCTCCTCGATCTCCCCTGCCTGTATGATGCCTGCAGCGGCGCGCCATCAGATCAGGCCAGGGTTGATGCAGCACTGCAGCAGGGACAGGTGCATCTTTCGCATCAGATCAGCTGCAACGTCTGCTCCGAATTATTGGTTCGTTGATCGGGCAGAGCTGAGATGAGAGCTTTACTGAACGCAAGGCAGAATAGATATACAAATATTTCTTTTTCCTGCACCCACATAATTCTCCTGAGACAGTTGCATCTTTTCTTTTCTTTCTTTTTACTTTGGACGAGCAATCGGTTGCAAGTAACCAACGTGCAATATCCTGAGCTAGTGACTAGTACTGTATGCAGCAAAGACAATATAGTTTGCAGGGAGGCCTGGGGTGCATGAGTAAAGAGATTCCTCATGCACTTTCTTGGTCCTAACAAGAATATATGGTTCTACAATAGTGATCATAAATTTTAAAAAATGATGATATATATATATATAAATATATTAATTAGTATTTATCATGCACAAATTAATAATATTATCATCATGAAATATATTTATGTTTGTATAGTATATTTTCCTTTGCAGACATATTCATGTTGATAATATTTGATATTAGTCAAACTTAAGGCAAATTGACATTAACTTAATCTTTTTTGGGACATGGGTAATAAGTAGTATATACATAAACTATGAGCCGTTTTTCGTCTGAAAAGGGAAACATGCATGAATTCTGTCCATTGTCCTCAAATAAATCAATTTTACCATTGTCATAATTCAAACTATTTTGTTTAAGGGCTTGTGCGGGACTGCCTCACTCCATGTTTTTCAGCCAAATAGATGTATAGCTATATATACACTTTGTTCCACAAAAAAAAAAAATGAGTTGCGAGAGCACCTAAAGGGTGCTCGTGAAACTCTAGTCTTTTTTTTTTTTTTCTTTGGAGTTGTTCTATGGTGAAGTTTGTGGAGCAAACTCAAACAAGCTCTGTTTGGGACTACTCCGCTCCATGTTTTTCATATCCACTCCACTCCACTCCAAGTTTTTCAACCAAACAGGTGCACTCTACAAAACTCCAGTGTGGGAAAAAAAAAAAAAGGAGGGAGTTAACCTAAAAGGGGTGCTCTAAAAACTCTTAGTTCTTTTAGAGATGCTCCATAGTGGAGCTTTTTTTTTTTTTTTTTTTTTTGGGGGGGGGGGGGGAGGGCAGTTCCAACAGATCATATTTGATCTAATTTATAAGGAATATTAACATCCCTGGAACTAAATAACTATACTATAAAAATATATTATATGATGTTTTTTCAATAAATTTAGTCATACTTAATTAGGCTGACCGTCACAAATAGCATATAGAGGGACACTTAATTAGGGAAGGAGAGAGCATGTGATGAGGGCAGGGTACTACGCTTGCCAGTATATAGAGTCGTCTGTATACAGTATACATGACTGTATGCCTGCTGCCATATTGAAGCAGAGTGAAGTGGATCTCGCTCCATTGCTAGATGCTCGGCATGCATGACAAAAGCACTTTATTAATTTCAGTCTCGCAGACCAACTGCAGAAAAAGCATGTGGTATCCGTGACGAGACTGTGTGATGTATGGTGCGCTACTGTACACTCCGAAGTGTCCGTAATATGTATACGCTCCTATCAACTTGACACGCGTGCGTGTTGTGGTGTTCTTTTATCTCCGTTGCTACTAGATTGGAGCAGCTTAATTCATTCATTTCATGGTCCAGTCATGGCGCATTGATGCATATGCATGGTGGGTAGTCAGCAGGTCAAAAAGCCAGGCAAGAAGAGCAGGCTGGGAGGCAGCCTTCATTCATCAAAATATATTTATGTATATATATATGTAGGCCAAAAAAGCCATTCATCGATCCGGCCGGCATCCACGCATGGAACAATCAAGTGTGTAATCTGTGTGTTAGTAGTTACACTTTTTGTGTGCATTCCGGCCCGTTGTTCCTTGGGCATGCATGCTTGAATAGAAGGGGCATCGATCCGTGGCCATGCGCCCTTGTTTGTGCAAAGTGAGGGAAGTAGTAGTAGTTGTTGTTGGGAGCAGCATATGCAGCAGCAGCTGGCCTAGCTTTGGGGAATGTGATGGGATACTAGCACTGTTGTTGGTGTGTACTGTACTGGTGTGGTGTGTATGTGTACTACCACGCTGTGTGCCGCTTGACTGCCCGCCGGCTGCCCACCATCCATATATCTACTTGTTTGCCTCCTTGGGTCCTTTGCTTGGCAACAACACAAACACACACACTGCATTGGACATGGCACATGCATGCATGTGTGGATCCTGGATCCAAGGAATCAAATACACCATCCGTTATAAATTGTAGTTCACTTTGGCTTTGTAGATCATTGTTTTTACTATGTATTTAGACATAGTGTATAACTAGGTGCATAATAAAATTAATGTATCCTGAAAAAAATAAAATGAACTGCAATTTGGAACGGATAGAGTAATAAACAATGGAATTGAATATGCATGTACAAATTGAATATGAGAGCCCTTGTTGCTTGAGAGCTGAGACAGACAGAAGTGATGGGACGCTGGATCACTGTAAAGATTCTCGTCGTGCATGGTTGGAGAGTCGACGACAGCGCCTAGTACGTACTACTGTGTACGTACTCCTCCTCCACTACTGAAAAGGGAAGAGAGGGAGATGCATATGCATGGATGCGCACGCAGGATTGCAGGGGCAGCTGTGACTGACTGAACACAAAACGACCCATCATGCATGCATGCATATGCGTCTCTGCTCCTGAAAACAATTTGAGCATGTGCATGCTTACCGATCCAACCATCAGTGAATCTTTTTGCTAATTTGACAGTTTTTATAAACTAATTACAGGATTAACACGGGTTGACTTTTATCTCCAAAACTAGCACATTTGGAGGCGCCGTTGCCAATGGCGCCTCAAATACACTCGAGGCGCCATGCATGGTGGCGCCTCAAGACTGCCACGCTGGCACCTGCAGCGCTGCATGCAACTGACGTGGCAAGAGGCTGATGCGCCTTTCATGGTGGCGCGTCAACCTCGCGCAAGCTGCAAAAGGCCCGTGAGCCATGCAGTTGACTGAATGCTAGTATGCTTTTACTGTATACGGGTACTTGCATAGTTTGCATAGTAGTACTAGCCTTTTGTCCTTCCGTCAAATCCAAACGTCACTATTCATTTCCATGCCCATGCCTCAGCTCTCTCACTTGTATACTGTGCGGGTGCATTACTACCCTACTCCCTCCATCTCTAAATAGATGTCACTATGGGAAGCGTCGGTCAAACTTTTTTAACTTTGACTATGTTTGTAGAAAATATGTGCAACATTTAAATCTTTAAATAAATTTGTTAAAAACTAGACTTAAAGATCTTTCCGACGATACTAATTACTTAACATAAATATTTATATATTTTAATATATAATTGTCGGTATTTTGAAAACTTTGACTTCTCGGGAAGCGAGAACAGTATGTGTGTGCGGCCACCAATGGAGAGAGAGATGGATGTGATGGGCTGATCTGTGAGTGCATGCGCGGAGAGAGAGGGGAGAGATAGGGGCTACTGACTTGTAGACTTGTATAGGATATGTTCCTGCCCATAAATAAATGCATTTATTTGATTCTACCAATTTTATTTGTCTTATTTAAAATTGGTTAAAAATATTACTTATTTATTATGATTTAATTTATTATTAGAGATACTTTTAGAATAATTTTTTTTTATTTTATTAAGTATAGATCTTTGTTTTCAAGATAGTGTAAATTGATTATTCGTACCAAAAATGGCTAAATTTTTTTGAATAGTTATCTGATTATTTCAATTTGGCTTGCATAGAAATAATCTGAATATTTTTTTGTTTTTATTTTTTGTATATTTTATTTGTTCCTCCTTCGATATTTTTTTTTTCAATTTTTTTTATTCGGTTATTCTTTTTTCTTCATTTGATTTAAACCCAAGGGTCATGACAATAAAGTGTTGCATACAAAGAAGTCACTCAATTTTTTATTTATTGCCAATTAGGTGTTCCATCACGTGGTTACAAGAATAGAGTGATTTGTCACGTTCTTCATCGCCAATAAAAAAATTAGTTAACAAAAAAATAATAGGTACAACAAAAAGCTTTGTGCGAGAGTCGAGTGGGAAAAGATCTACGTGGGTAGCAAAAAAAAAAACAATTACTGTGAATGGTACTACATAAAAAAAACGTGTGAGAGTGTGAAGAGGGGCTTGTACAGTATCGTGTAGTAGCGGGAGTACAGTACACTACAGACAAGGTTGTGTGCTTGTGCCTGTGGACCTGTGGTGCCTGTGTCGGGGGCTTGTGTGGCTGTAGTCCCTAGCGATGTGACTGGTGAGACTGACGTGCAGCAGCTGGGCTCCCGTGCACTGCAGACATTGATTCCTGTTTCAGTCAACTACATGGCTGACGCATTTTTGAGGCCTGCTTGACGCGCCACCATGAAAGGCGCATCAGCATCTTGCCACGTCAGTTGCATGCGGCGCTGCAGTGCCAGTGTGGCAACCTTGAGGCGCCACCATGCATGGCGCCTCGAGTGTATTTGAGGCGCCTTTGGCAACGGCGCCTCCAAATGTGCTAGTTTTAGAGATAAAAGTCAACCCGTGTTAATCTTGTAATTAGTTTAAAAAACTGTAAAATTAGCAAAAAGATTCCCATCAGTAGCCAGTGGTACCAGGTAGCCTGAAGCGGCGGGGAAGACGACGACAATGCAAGAGACAAAAATAAAGAAGAACTCGTTCCATTAGAATATCTGATCTGCTTGCATTGCATTGTACAATTTGTACTACACGCGCGCACGCACACACACACACATTCAGCTGCAATCGGGATTGCAGTAATCCCAAAGAACGGACCGTGTGTTTGGTTTGGTGGAAGAGATCCAACCGGACGGGTCGGCCCATTTTAGGATGTTTGGAGGGGTTGGAGCGGACCTAGATGAGAATATTCGGTCGATATGTGGGTTGGCTCCATCCGTTCAGTCCAAATCGGCGGACGGAGCCAACCACGCAGGTTCGGGCGCGGCCGTTTGGTCCGTCTTTGTCCGCCTCATGGCGCTTCGTCCCCGTCTGCCGACCACGACCCGCACTTGTCCCGTCGCCCGTCCGCCCGCCCGCCGCCGCCCGCCGCCGCCATCCCCAAAGAAGTAGGGCTGCGAGAGCTGCGTCCACCCGCCATGCCGCCGCCGTGGAGGAAGGAGGGTCACGTGTGTCCGCCCACCATGGGCGCGAGGCTGGCCTAGGAAGGGCCGGCCGGATCGGCGAGGGCGGCCGGCCGGGAGGGGCGGCGGGGCCACTCATGGCGGGCGCCCCAGCAGGATCGTGCGTGTGGGGAGGACCGGAGGAAGAAGGGGGAGAAGAAAAAGGGGAAAAAAAAAGAAGAGAGGATGACATATGGGTCCATTTCTAACGGATGGGGTCCAATAAATAGTGCTCTAACGGTGTCAAATATCATCCATTCCATATTTCTCAACCAAACAGGTATTGGAGCGAACCCATCCCTAACCCCAAAAAAATGAACCAAACAAAGAGGGGTTGGAGCCGCCCCCAAAGCGTAGGTCGGAGCCCTCCAGCCCACCCAACCCCCAACCGAACACACGGGAAATGAAGAAATGTACATACGAGGGACGGAGTGGGGACGGTCGAAGCGGCATCCAATCGAGACGCGATGGCGGCGCGGCGGGATATGGCCGGCCGGCCGAACAGTGCAATCCCTAACCCGCCAATCGCAGCAACAGTCAGTCTAATTTCGGAGTGGGGACGACGAGGAGGGAGACGGCGCCTTCATTGTGAGATGTTTTCAACATACAGTCTCGCGCATAGTACCACAAGCTAGCACAGTGGGCAAATTATTATGGTAGGCTAATTATTGTATGCTTAGATTATAATAAAAATTTTGTACTTAGTATTGGATCACATATTATTTAATTAGTTCTAGATAAAACATAGATTTAATAAGCTTTTATCTATAGCTAAGTTATACATAGTCTAAGAAGTACGAAATTTTGTTTAAGCACATAATGATTAGCCCACCATACAATAATTAGTCCAATGAGTACGAAATTTTTACTATAGTTGAAGCATACTACAATAGTCATGCATGTGCATTCCCGTTGGGCATGCATGCATGCTTGAACAAAAGGGGCAGATCCGTGCCATGCGCCCCTGTTTGTGCAAAGTGAGGGAAGTTCGTTCGTAGTTGTTGGGAGCCCGCAGCAGCTGGGCTTTGGGGGCCAATTAAGCACTGTAGTGTACTGTGGTGAGGTGTGTACTAGCACTAACCTGCCTGAATGCCTGCCATCCATGTCGCTCGCTCCATTGCTTGGCGTGCATATGGAGGTGTAGGAATTGCCCATGCATCAGAGGAGGCAGGGCAGGACCGGAATTCAAGTGATGGGACGTTGGATCACTGTAAAGATTCGGCGTGCATGCATGCATAAGCCTGGACTCTGGAGACGACGACGACAGCGCCTACGTACGACTCCTCCACTACTGAAAGAAAAGAGATGCATACATGCATGTTGCATATGGGATCTGCACGCACGCACGCAGGGTTGCAGACGTGGCAGCTGACTGTCTGAACACAAAACGACCCATGCATGCGTCGATCATCGCTGCTCCTGAATTAAAACAATACATTGTTTGGCGCCAACTATTTGGTGGCGCACGCTTGTGTATCGGTCCACCAGTACCCAAATTAGTGGTACCAGCAGCCGGCCGGGGACGATCGACGACGACAATGCATGCAAGAGACAAAAAGAAAAAAGATCCAATTTCACTGCATTATTGCATTGCATTGCATTGCCCACACACAAATAAACACATAGTACTCCCACGACAATGAGTACTATATATTTAGGATTACAGGCAATGTACGTACAGACGATGACTGTGCATGAAATGATGAAGAGCAAGCAATCAAGGGTAGTAACAGCAACACAAACCCATCGACGGCCGGCGACAGCGCTGGGGATCGATGGCCGGCCGGTCCAACATCAGTAGTGCGTGCAATCCCTAATCCGCCAATGGCAGCAACAGTGTGGGAGACCGCGCCTTGATTGTGAGATGTTTTCAGCGTACAGTCTCGCGCATAGGCAATGCATAGTACCACTACTAGCACCGTGCACCGTGGGCCGCCCGGTGCAGTGCCCGGGTGGGGCTCAGGTACAGTTACGGCGCGCCGCGGTGGTGCGCTCAGCAGCTGTGTGCATCTACTATGATCTATCGATCGCCGCAGTGTACGCGCCTTTTTAGCCACAGTGTCCCGCCGGCCGTGCCACAGGCACAGCGACCAATCGAGCTACTAATTGCTAGTCGTAGCACGCAGCAACGACCACCGATCGATGGACCGGCCGGCCGATTCATCGATCGATCGATCTCTCAGCTGCACTGGACTGGACGACACGGTGCAATGTGTTGCGACCCGGCCGGCCGGCCGGCCGGATCGAGGATCAATCCGATCCGATCATCGATCCCCTCGTAGGAATCTACTGCAGTAACAAACTGTGCAGGCCGGAACGCCCGGACGGACGGGAACTGGTACTGCTGACATAGGAATGTAGAGAACACTGTGCTGTGTACATACTCCATGATAAAAGGCCACACTGATGACACACTACAGTACAGTGTCTACATAATATCTCTCTAGCATATCATCGATCGATCGTATCCGCTGCTTTTGGAGTTCGAGTAGTACACAGCTCTCGATCGAATCGGGTGTTAAACGAGCCGGTCGGGACGGCACATATATATGCAACATGTATAAAGTCAAGATGGAATATTGATGCACAGGACAGGACACAGCAGCGCTAGCATATATATGTGCCAGCTGAAATAATGAAGATACTAATAAGTACTACTATATACTCCCTCCGTCCCAAAATAAACGACGTTTTGGGTTTTTCGTGCCACAAGTTTGACTCGATTTGTAGAAAATACGTAGAAGATTTAAATCTCCAAATAAATTTGTTAAAAAACTAGATCAAAAGATCTTTCCAATGATACTAATTATGTAATATAAATATTAATCCTATTTTAAAATATAATTGTCGGTAGATGTTTCTCGGGAAGCGAAAACGTCATTTATTTTGGGACGGAGGGAGCATATATATAAGTACTACTATAAAGTCAAGATGGAATATTGGTAGAAACTATAAAGGGACAAATGACCCCGCAGTGTAAAAACTGTAAAGACATCGTTTCCATGTGCGTGTGTGGTGGGCTGTACAGGGCCTGAGTGGCGACATAATTGTATGAGTGTACTTGTACAGAATACTAGTCATCTACAGAAATATGTCTATGTGTGCCACATTCATATCATCTACAGATCATATATGACTCATGAGATGGACAAAGTTGCAATAACCACTTTAAGATATGGAATGTGCTTAAACGGTCATGATGAACTTTAAGCACATATGTCTTGCTAGATTTTGGTTTTCAAGTATAAATCTAGGTTTTCATGGGTGTGGGTGTGGTGTGCATTAGCTGATATATATCAGCATTATTGATAAACTCCTATATATTTTATTTCATTCAGAGAGTCAACAATCAATAAAAAGGCACCGTAATTATTTAATTGTTGTTGACAATGTTCATAAAAGAATATGACCACCACAGTTTGTGTAATAAATATTCAAGGAAAGCATGAAAAAAGTACGCTGTAAATTTTGTCTGAATTTCACTACAGTTTGCTTTTCTATTTTAATATACTAGCTGTGGATATTTCTTTGAGAAAACCAAACACCATGGGGCTTTCTTGCACCTCACATATATTTTTGGGTGCCATGCCTATTTCCATATATATTCATGGGGATATGATTTAGGTCCAGTTATTGACCATGTTTCTAATAGTAGGATATGATGAAATACCATGTGATATCAAATTGTACAAAATTAAGAATGGAGTATACAGTTCAAATAGTTTTCCATAAGCAACCATTTTATCATCATACTGGTAATTTATGACATGTCCTAAAAATGACAAATACTCCCTTGTTCTCTTTTATAAAATACACACGTACATATATATCAAGTTCAAACTTTATTTTTTTACAATTAATTTGGCTAACCATTTTTTTAATTATTATAATGCAGACTTGATACGGTTAAAATAGCAATTAAATGTACTAGACAATTATAATACAAACTTGATGGTCATGTGAAATTATGCCTTATAAAAGGGAATGGAGGGTATATGTTTATATATATATAATTATCATGCTAACAAAAAAAAAAAAAAGACGTGTGATCCAATTACATATATTAAAGATAGCAATGGTACTAAGCATATCATATATTTGTGAACAGAAGGTGTGTAGAGTCATGCATTTTTCTATTCGGATAAGCATAACTTACAATATCAGACAATGAACATTAATTCAATATATTGTACCTTTTAGCACTTAGCATGAGCCTATGCTATATCAAATTTCTTTTAAAGATAAAAAGATCTAGTGCAGATAGTTTGTCCCCATATCGCTTACTAGTTTTTGTTAGCCACAACATGAAATTCTGGTTTGTGGTACTGCAATAAATCAAAGCAATACAAAATGCATGATAGCTAAGGACTTAAGGAGGTTTTCATAATATTCCATGCACATGTGATATCTCAAGAAAATAAATGAGATAAAGTATGACATATAGCCCATAGTTCGTTAGGGCAAAAAACACTAAAAACCGCGAGGTATGGCGATAGTATATATTGCAGCTTCTCGATCAGTAGGTATACCACTTATGGATTAGATATTGAGCAGTATATTTCATCAAGAATGAATAGTTCTAATTGGCCTTGTTATTTAGAAAATTACTCAACACATAGACTAATAACCTTCATATAAATAAAACTGGAAAAAAATGTAGTACTGAACAGTCTTGGTCTTGGCATGCAGCAACAGGACCAGTGGACGGAACGAAAAAAGATAAGCTAGCACGAAACAAAACACAATAAAAGTGTAAACTGATTCTCATGTAGCATTTGACTGCCACATGCACGCATACATACATTTTCCATGTTTTTGCATAACCTATATGTAGCAGTCAGCTGACAGTACAGGGGGCAAAGATCATGTTTTATCAGGATTGTCCCTGCCCGGGACTCATGTTTGACTTTGAAATAGTATAATGTTGTGTGCAGAGCTATATGCTAATTAATATAATTTGCTAAAAATAAATTCCTGACCAATAAAACCACACTTCAGAATCTCAGATAAAACAGAATGAAAAAATTTGTGTGTGTGTGTGTGTGTGTCTCCTCTAGAATTATAAATTCATATAATTATATGTCCTATAAATAAAGTTTGTGGACATATATCTATATATATAGTAGGAGTACTACTATAGTAAGTAGTAGTAACATGAGAAATATACTCCTAGCTATATCTGTGTGCATTTCCTGTACCATTGAAATCCACCTTAGATTCACTGGTTCCCCAATATAATGGCTCATATCAGGTTGCATCCGGCTTTTCTACCGTTCAAAGGCCATCTACTACAGTCTCTAAAAGCTGCATGCACTGCATAAAGACATGTAAAAAACACCAGCAGCTAAATCCTCTCATGCATCCTGTACAGTAACTACTGGAGCTAGCTATAGCAAGCTCTGGACTGGATTCAATGTAGCAAGAAGCAGGTGTCCCCCATAACAAGATTGATCAGATTTGAACAAAGTAAAAGTAAAATAGTTGCAGCCCCGGCCAAATCGATCAATCATTAGTTCTAAGATGCATATGGAACAATTTAATCTACATCAAATACCATGAAATTCTTCCATTGCATTGCTAGCTCATAAAGTATCCCCTAGCTCGTTAAATAGTAGTGTATAGTAGCTAGACGACCATCATCCTCACAATTGCAAAATAAAGATCCAATCCAACGGAGAGTTGAAAAGAGGTAGGGAAAGATTATCTTTGGATCATGGATATATAGAAAGAAGATGAAAGGCATTGCTTGCTTAATTGATGAGGGAAATCAAATACTTATTAGGGGAAGCCATTGGGGAAGTACAAGTTGGATGGGCTCCCTCCACGGCCGCCACCGGAGCTCCCTTTCCTGGCGTCGCCGGCCACCGCCGCCGCCATCTCCTGGCCCTGGTACATGAGCGTGGAGTTCATGGTGAGGCTCACCAAGCTGTCATCTGCGGCGTCGCCCCTCGAGAAGCTCCCGCCGCCATCGCTTCCTCCTCCCCCGGCGTCGCCACCGGTACCGGCGGCGCCGTCGTCACGCGTGGCCACCATCACCGCGGACTGCACGAGCTCGAGGCAGAGCCTAAGCTTGTTAGGCTCGATGTGCGTGAGCCCCGGCACGGCGCCCTTGAAGAGGAACTCGGAGGTGAGGCTGCGGAGCACGTCGAGCGGGGTGACGCCGTCGAGCGTCCTGGCGTTAGGGTCGGCGTGGTGGTCAAGGAGCACGGAGACCATGTCGGGGACACCATCTCAGCCGCCAGATGCAGCGGCGTCTTCCCCGCAGGCCCGGCGCGGGAGTTGACGTCGGCGGCGCCGAGCTCCAGCAGCGCCTTGACGACGTCACGGCCGCAGTGTTGGACGGCGTAGTGCACGGCGAGGGCGTCGTCAAGGTCCAGCCCTTCGCCCATCACCATGAGCTTGACGAGCTCGATGTCGGCGGCGTCAAGGGCCCGGCGCATGCGTCGGATCCTGTGGTCTCGGTCGGCCGCCGACGGCGCCGCGTTGATGGGGAGGTAGTGGTGAGTGAGGAACGGCGAGCGCGGGCCACCGCCGCCGCCGCCGGGGAGACGGCGACGGGAGACTTTGCGCGGATCTCCTCGATCTTGGCCACCATGTCGATGGGGAGGTGCTTGGCGAGGAGGTCCGCGGAGAGGCCCGAGCGCGCCACCAGGTGGGAGCAGGTGGCCCAGAGCTCCTGCATCTCGAACTTGCGCGATGCCATCAGCACCTTCATCACGTCGTCCACTGACGCCTCCTTCACCATGCCCTCCAGCTGCTTCTGCAAATTGCAATGGAACAATAGGCCGGCCGGTTAACGAACTAATCACTGTATGTATGTAGTTGTGGTGTAGAATAATCAGGCAGGAATTGCAGGTGATTAGCAGCATAAAATGTAGCGGCGGCTGCAAATCCTCTGGCCGAAGCACTGCCGATCTGCTTCCACTGGCTGGATCGATCGCATCGGATCGCCGGTCGCCGCAGGCTTGCAGCATGCATGGTGTTTGACTGCGACTGAACGTACTTGCATCGATCGGCGCGGCATGGCAGCCCCAGTAGGGCTGCACAGTCAGAACGCAGAAGCAAGGTGCTCTGGAAATGATGCACGGCAGCAACATCTATGCTGTGTTGTTAATTTTTTGGGATTTGGGAGAAGGCCTGGCCTGGACTGAACTGGATCCATCTAAGAGAAACCCTAGTAGAAATATATATACTAATAATGCATAGTATATACTAGTACTATGCAATTGCAATTGCAGCGGGGCATTGAAATGAATTGCAGCGCGTGCGTGCGTGCAATGGGATGTGATGGACCGAAGGAAGGGACAGGAGACATGAACAAGGGCGTGACAAGACCCTTCCTAGTAAAGATGAGTCAGAGAGAGGGCAGCAGGCACAGGCACAGCCATGACAAGTGATGACAGGTGCAGTAGCGAAGCGGCAGAAAAGCAAAGGAGACTGTGAGAGACTGGAGACGATTCAGTCCCCTGCTGCCAGTGCCCAGTACTATACTATACACTCCCCCATCCATCTCAGATTCCTTTGTTCCAAAACAAAAACAAAAAAATTCGGACAAAATTCGACTGTGGAGAAAAAAGAGATCGAGAAGAAGACGATCGAGAAGAGCGTGCATGTATGGAGGGATTCTGCTGCTCTGATAGTCCAGTATGAATCGGAAAACCTAAGGATCTAGTCGAGCTGGAGCTGAACAGGAGAAGCTAGCTGATGCTCAGCCAGGGCCAGGGGATCCTGATCGATCCCTGGCTTTACTGGCTCCCGTCTTGCTTTATCGATGATCTGAGCTTGAGCTTGAGTTTCAATCATGGCGAATCCGAATCTCAGTCAGTTAGGAGATCGAGTTAGTAGTAGCTCTGCAGTTCTACCAGGTGCCTGCAGCTGCAGATCCCAAGAATTGAACTCATAATTAACAAACGGAAGAAATGAATCCCCTCACATCCCCACCTGGACGAGGAGGGGCGAGCTGCTCGACGCCGAAGGATCGAGCGGCGGCGAGGGTATCAAGTGCGAGGTCGACACGGCGGCGCCACGGCGGGTGTGCCAGCATCCCCTGGCGCCGCATCCAGGAGCGGCCCGCTCTTGGGCGCGGCGACGGAGGCCTGACCGCTGTAAAGGAACTGGAGCACGAGCACGAGCACCTCGTAGCGGATGGAGCTGACGGGGATGACGAGCTCCGGCGGCGCGCGGGAGGAACCACCGGAGCCCGGCGTCGGCGGCGGCGGCGGGAGGCTGGTGGTTGGGGTCGAGGCCGCAGAAGAGCTTGCGGAAGAAAGAGGCTGCGCGCCGCCAGCACGCAGCGGTGCGCGTGCACCAGACGACCTTCCACGCTGAAGGCCACGTCGCTGAACGCCTGCCCGTTGATGAGCAGGTTCAGGTAGTCCAGCGACAGCGACTTGAGCGAGTCCTCCGAGCTCATGATCTCATGTACGTACGTGCGTACGTGCGTTGGACGGTCGGCGCCGGCGGCGGTAAAAAGGTCCCCGGCCGACCGCCGGCCGGAGACGTACGTACGCCGGTGGCGAGCTAGGGGTCGAGAATTAAAGGCCGGCCGGCCGGCGGCGCGGATTTTGGAGATGGATTTGGACTTTTGGAGGGGAAAGCAGGCAGCTGGTGGAAAGAAAGTGAGGAAAGGGCCGAAAGGCAACGCACGCACGCACACAGCGTCCGCGCGACGACGCTACTGTGTCTGTGTGGGTGTGTGGTGTGTGGAGGCGAGAGGAAGACGATGGAAAAAGGGAGGGGCTGCTACTGGTTTGCTCTGGTAGTAGCTAGGGCGGTGAAGTGAAGGCACCACGCGGTGAAAGAGACGGAAACGACGGAGACGGCGGAGGTGGATGGAGCCGGACGAGCCGGACGAGAGGTAGGCGTGCGCCGGCCCCCACCACTCACTAGGGGCGTGTTTGGTTCCCTTCACTAGCGAACCAGGCTAGCTCGGGAACACAGGCGCCTTTTTTTTTTTTTTTTTTTACAAGACACGGGCGCCTTTGCCCAGGCCAGATGCATGCAGGAGGCCTAGTTTGGTTGCCTGCATCTGCTGAGCCAGGATGAGCACATATGGTGTTTGGTTACAAGCATGTATGTCCAGATTGAAAGTCTAGATGCAAGGATGAGTGTTTGGTTGGCTGCAAATGCAGAGTTCTATGCACCTCTTGCATGTCCCTGGTAATCTTACCACCCACGCATACATATGCTTACATGAACTTCCAAATAAGAAACCCTGCTAGCAAAGCTAAAACTACCACAAATACAATTTTAAAAACTGTAGGCCACACGGCCCAACTGTCATCATGTCCATCATTATTGATTTCGGGTGGAATGAAAGGTTGGAGAAGAGGAGGATTCTCAGGGAGATGACCATGAAAAGCCTGCTCAGCTTGGTGCCTGGTGTTGTATTTCTTGTAGCAGTTCCCCTTGAATCCATGGACCTGTTCATGTGCTTCTACCCAGCTAGAATAGATACCAGGTTTTTTGCCAGCAAAAACCACATACCAAGCCATAGCTGTTCGAAAAACTGAAGTGTACCAACAAAAAAACAAGAATGTGCTCAGGTTGGTGATAAACATGTGCTCAGATCAATGTAACAGCATCATTGGCAAATGGACATGTGCTCAGTTAAATGAAACAGCATCATTGGCAAATGGACATGTGCTCAGTTCAATGAAAACCATCACAGGCAATGGACAAGTGCTCAGACCAATATTACAACCATCACAGGCAATGGACAAGTGCTCATACAGTTATGAAAAACATCACAGCCAAGAGATATATGCTCAGGAATAAGAGAAAAGAACATCACAGGCAACAGACAAGTGCTTAGAAACATAAAATAGAACATCACTGGCACTGGACATGTGCTCAGGAATAATATCAAGTTCTGAACCACCAGGTTCACATCAGGCAATGGACACATGGTCAGATTGCCACAAGGTTCAAATGACTCCACCAGCTAGGTTGATCTAGGGAGCAGGTGCACAGGTTATCTAACACACTAACTATATGTTAGTGTTAGTAAAGATGCGAGGATCTCATCAACGCGCTGAGAAAAGTAAGTCAGCCCACTAAACATCCACCAGCTCTAGTTAGGCTCAAAAGAAACCACCACGCACACCATCCAAGCTGCACAAAAGGATCAACCACCAGGGCTTTGAGGCCCTCAAATGTAGTAGTGCTTGGCCAAGTGAGTCCTCAGCCACAGCACCCTATGGGGGGTCGGACCACTGCACAAAGAAAGTGCCGAGCCTTGTTCTCCAAAGAAAGGTTGCCATAAGCAAACATGAGTGCTTCCTCGGTGAAGCTGGGATGAACATGATGGCGGCATCTGGTCGGGGTGGCAGTCCTCAACCTTGGTCTCCCTAATAGCAGAAGCAACCTCCTTGACAGCCTCAGACATACCACCAAGCACTACCACATCTTCTTCTCCCAGCAAGGACCTCTTCCTCTTGCCACCAGATTGAATCTCACCCTTGGCTGTGTCAGATGGGTGTGCTTTGTCACTGCTGGTCATCTCAGCTGTCTCAGTCTTCATGGAGCTCTCAGCCACATCAGAGGGAACACCCAGTGCCTCATTGCTGCCCATAGCCCACCTGCCTGTTGCCTGGCCATTCCCAAAGATCACCACCATCTCTTTGTAGTTCTGGATGGGCTTGTTGAGCAGGTAGGCATCATTGGGGTGGTCCTGCAACATGAAAAACAGAAACAAGTTAGAATCATGGAGTTAGAATCAAAACAACATAGAACAAGCATGGTATACAAGTTTGAAATACAAGCTGAGACAAGATTACCTTGGTATGGCCATTGTAGTGCTCCTCCTCAAGCACTATCATGCAGTTGTCTTCATCCCACTGTGCTCCACTCAGATCCCTCAGCTTGGACAGCTTCACCCACCTCTGCCTCCACTTCCTCATGTGGTTATACACCTGAGTACCACTAACCTCATTGCCACAAAACTCCTGCAGTGCCTTTGCCACTTTGTTCAGGTGCACCTCTTTGAACCCCTTGTCAGTCCTAACCCCAGTGCTAATGAGGAGGCACATCTGCTTGAGCATGAAGGCAGACATGGGCTCAGTCCACCTAAGAAGGGACCTCTGCTGTGCTGCATGAACCTGAGCAGCTGGTATGAAACCAGCATCACCCCCAACCCCAACTTCCACAACCTCATCAGCTGCCCCTAACCCAGCATCAACTCCAACCCCAGCCAGACCAGGGAACACAACCTCATCAGGAATCATCTTGCTATCAGCCATAGCCTAGTTTTAGAAAACAAATTATCACAGCACATGTCTATTGCCTCAGTTCAAGAGTTGCATAAAAGAAAAGGAATAATCACAGCACATGTCCATTGCCTCAGTTTAAGTGTAGCATCAAATATATTAAATCATCACAGCACATGTCTATTGCCTCAGTTCAAGAGTTGCATAAAAGAAAAGGAATAATCACAGCACATGTCCATTGCCTCAGTTTAAGTGTAGCATCAAATATATTAAATCATCACAGCACATGTCAATTGCCTCAGTTTAAGTGTACCATCAAATATATTAAAAGGGAGAATAAAAAATGTTTGGCCTCAGATAAATCAACCACCCCTAGATGCATCATTGGCCAAAAAAACAAAATAGAAGCATCAATACATCATTGCCATTGCCCAAGGTCTCAGATTTAGTGTAGCATCAATTATAATAAAGCATCACTGCCATTGCCCAAGGTCTTAGATATAATGGAGTAGCATACAATACAAGTCATCATTGCTGTTGCCCAAACAGCTTACAAATTATTCCTCAACAAATAAACAGATACAAACAAATGCCCTAGATCCTTGAAAGGCCCCTATTTGCCCACATGTGCTCAGCCCACTCATCCCTTTTCAGTAACCAAGCTGCATTGTCCTCAATACCAGGAGGGGGGTGAGTGTTGGTTTCCCTTGGAACCCAGGAGAACTCTTCAGGGAAGACCTCATCTGCCCCAAAACTAAGGATCCAATTGTGCAATATGCAACATGCAAGCACTAACTTGATTTGTGTCTTGTAGGGGTGGAATTGCTTGTTGGTGTCAACTATGCGAAAGCGGTTCTTCAAACAACCAAAAGCCCTTTCAACAGTCACTCTCAAACTAGAGTGCCTCAAATTGAACAGCTCCTTAGGGGTTGTTGGGAAGTTCCTATTCCCATATTCTTTCAAATGGTACCTAGTACCTCGATATGGTGGAAGGAACCAGTGTCGACAAGCATATCCGGCATCTCTACTAAGTAGAATTTGCCTAAAAAAGAAATGTGTATGTGAATTAGTTTCAACACTATGCACTTAAATGTACATGTTGTGTGTATACATGTGTTTTATTTACCTGATGAAACCCTTAACCCATCAGTTCTCTGCAATGCATCAGCCAAAATTGTGGCATCATGTGCTGACCCCTCCCAACCAGCCAGCACATATGTGAATTTGAGGTCAAAGCTAACTGCAGCTAAAACATTTTGAGTGGGGGCATTCTTTCTACCCCTAAATGCAGCTTGCATCTTGAGTGGAACTTTTGCAAAGACATGAGTTCCATCAATGGCCCCAATCTGATCCTACATGGCATACAAAATTCCATAGTAAATTGACAAGTCCTAATGCAACACAGACATTACTTGGTCCTAACCCAACTAAATTACCTTCAAGTAAGGATACCATCTGTGGCTGTTGCTGATCTTAACTGGGGTCTCATTACTTGGTGCTCTAATCATCTCACCCCTAAGCTCTCCAATTGCATACAAAACATCTTTGAAATGGCGGTGGACTGTCTCTATAGACCTCCTCCAGTTTTGCTTGACAACTCTAAATCGTTGGTTATGACCAACAATGTGAAGAAACATAGCAACTTGCTCTTCAACACAAGAGTTAATGTTGTCGGCAAGCAGTTTTCTATCCCTAAGCAAGGTGCACAAACTGAAAAAGGGAGCCCTTCTCATCCTAAGCATGGCAACACACTCTATGTCATTGTAGTTGTACATTAGCATCAGGTTTCTTTGCCTCTCCTCATCCCTGACACTCATAGGACCATAACTGATTTGAGGCCTCTCAGACCTAAGCATTCTAAGCCTAGCACTCAACAGAGCATACATAGCAGTGATAAGAGCACCAGCTCTAGCAATCAAAAGGCGCCTCCTTTGTTCATTGTCCATCTAGAAAAAATAAAGGGATTTGGGCCACCAGTGAGCACAATGCAACATTTTATCAAAGATTTGGGCAACAGCTCAGACTAGTAAATTCATCATCATAGAACAAGGGCAACAGCTCAGACAAATAAAATCATCATCATAGACCATGGGGCAACAACTCAGTATTTAAATTTCATCATCACAGACTAGGGACAATAGCTCAGACTGAATGGCACGAACTTCATGTTCTACTTCATAAACCAAGCAACCGAAACATGCATCTCAATCCAAGACCGCAACAGTCACTATCGCACCATATGGAATAAAGGGGGAGGGAGAAGAGGGGGATTAGATGTGCAAAATACCCACGTCAACAAGCAGCTGCACCACCAAAGTCCCAACACCGAATGAGGGGAGTCAGATCTACAAGGAAACAAGCAAGAACAGGAATATTAGCATACCAAATAATTGATTTTTACAACAAATAAGAAAAAGAAACCACAAGAACACGAGTTCTTACCGCAAAAACAGCAAAGAAACCAGATCTGGTGAGCCTGCATCCACAACAACAACGAATCAGTGAGCTAGGGTTACTAAATCGCAAAAATCGGTGAGCTAGGGTTAGAAAAGGATGGGGAAAACTTACTGCTTGGAGTGGTGGGCGGATCCAAGAGACCTGATTCAGATCGAGACAGAGGGGAAAGATTAAACCGCCAATCAAATCAAGAACACCGGCACAAATTCGAGATAGTTGAGAGGAAAACCCACCCAAAATGCAGACCGGGAGCGACAAGAAGAAGAAGGGAGGGAGGAGGAGGGAAGGAGGATATATAGGGGGCGAATGGCGGGAACGAGGACGGTGATGGGCGGGGAACGAGGGCGGTGACCCGAGGGATTTCGCGCCATCACCGGGAGCACGCGGAGATGCAATGCGGGGGGAGCACGGGCGCGGCGCGGGAGCCGCACGCGGAGAGCGGGGATGAGGAGGAACGGCCGATTCGGGCGTTCGAGCTCGGCCAGGCTCGCAGGGGGGATTTGCACGACGAGAGCCTGGCTCTCGAGGAGGCCCAGGCTACCAAACAAGGCCCAGCTGCATCTGGAGCTGCATGTATGAAGGGAGCTGGGCAACCAAACACGCCCTAGGCTGCCCTGCCTGCTCGCTCCTATCACTCGCGTCGGTCCCCGTTGCGCTACAGCTACAGCTACAGCTACAGCTACAGCGACGGTGTGCCCTACCCGTTGGGCCGGCCGGCCTCCATCATCGATGGATGGATCCTTGCGCGCATTGGTACGTGGGGTCGCCGCTCTACAGTCTTTGTCTACAGTTCCATTGATGTATGCACCCTGCGCACACAATGCAATTAAGCAATGCCGATCGATCGATCGACCACCGATCGATGGACGACGACGGACGATGGATGATGCCCCGGCCTCCATCTCCATGGCTGCTGGGGCAGGGGAGGCAGCTGGCCAGGGTATAGGCATTGACCCAGCTGCGTGCCAATGAGACAAGCTAGTGGTGGTGGTGTGGTGTGTGCATAGTGTACGAAGAGGCACTGTGGCCGGCGTTGCATCGTCTATAGCTTGGGTTACTGTACCGGCCGGCGGCCAGCAGAGTATCTTTTTCTTTTGGTGATGAGAAAAGTGAGCAGCGGGTTCGAGTTAAAGTGGGATATGGGACACAGTTTGTGATTGGTCGAGGGGTTAGTACGGTACAGTATTATTAGTCATGGTGGTCATGGCTGCTGGATGGATCGGTCAAATATATGCATGGTTATTAGAGAGATGAATGATGATGCTATAGTAGAAATGCATGTGTGTGCTTCCTTCATTATCAATAGTAGAAATCATATATATGTGCCATAGCGGTTTGAAACTAGTACCTTGGAATGTTGTCACTAGAATATGTAGTGCTACTATTTATGAGTGAGTAAAATGCAATATATTGACATGTCCTTAATTACTTTTGTACTAGCCCAAGATTTTATGTGTGTGTATATTGATAGTAATAGCTTTAGATGACTTACTACTCTGTCCCATAAAAAAAGTTGCTATATATCACTTTCGTGTTGGTCAAACATTTCTAAGTTTGACTAGGTTTGTAGAAAACATTAGACTCCAACTAAATTAATTATTAAAATATATTCAACGATCTATATAGCGATACTAATTATGTATCAAATTAATACCTTTATATATATTTGGTCAAAGTTGGAACATTTGACTTTTGAGAAAGCGAGAATGACTCTTTGATGTGACAGAGGTAGTATGTTATTAGTACATTTTATACATTATTTAAAAATAACTAACTATACATTTTTAATAAAAAGACAGAGATATTAGAGCAACAACAAGTAATCACCTAAAAACAAGTGAAGAACACAAGATAATCTCAACAACGCGGTAAGCAACAACACTGGCACCGCCAAAGATCTCGAGGTAGAGGCAACTAGCTAAGTGATTTGTGAGACGTAGAGGCCGAAAGGCCTTGCTACCAAGAGCATAGAGGTAAAAAAGATGGCATCCATCCTTTTAGCAAATAAAAAACATCACTACCACAAAAAATTGTTGAAGGGTCGGGAGCGGTGATGATAGAGGATGGCGCGGTGTAATGAAGATGGTATAACTCGATGTCGAAGATGAAGATATGGCAAATGAGGCCGAAGCTTGACTTGGACCTTGGTGGGGGAACACAGTTACTCGGCGGAGCCAATGACAAGCGAAGGTGGTAGCAAACAAATTTGAGGCTAGGATGGCCTAGAAACTGGTAGCCCGAACATAGGTGAGGAAGAGTATATCCAAGCGACAACCCAAAGCACAACAATAGTGGCGAGAAAAGAACCAGAAGCGGAAGTCCTAACCAAATCCCCGACGCCGACCGTGGGTGAGCAACAAGGGGGACACACCGAATTAAGGACAACAAGCAACTTTATTTTTATTGATGCAATTTTGTAGTAGCTTAACCCGCAGTGGAGTATACCAATGCCCACACCGACGAACGACGGTGAGGACAGACCTAGACCAACACTGGGAATGGAGAATGGGTCCCCTCTCCTCTCGCTGCCGGAGCAGGTTTGCTAGAGGAATTGAAGAGGACAGGTGAACCAGGGGACGATGGTTGTAGACACTACCGAGAGTCGGCCTTCACCGAGCGCCCAAAGACGTGTACCGAGAGCCCAACGACCGGCGTTCGGTGGAGTCACTCTCTCACCGAGAGCTCCTCTGCGAGAAAGATAGCTCGGTAGAGGACGGTCTACCGAGAGCCTCGCTCTCGGTACCCTGTCCCCCTCGGTAGAGTCTCGCCTCCACCGGCGCCATCTCTCGCAAAGAGCCACCCTCGGTGGCGTTGACGCCCCCAGCGTCTACCGTTGGCGACGGCGCCCCTCAGCCGTCAAATCTACCGAGCGGTTGTTGGTGCTCGGTAGAATATGGTCACTCTACCGAGGGCCAATTCCATGGCGCTCGGTACAATGACCTTTTTTTTTTTTTTTCTGATTTTTCAATCCACCTAGACAAACACAATTTAAAAATAAGTCACATAATTTTCACATCCATACAAACTTGCATAATTTAAAACAAGTCACATATATATCACATCCATACAAACTTACATAATTTAAAGTGCATAATTTAAAACAATTCACATACAGCTACAAGTTGTACTAATACTTCACTACAAGTTCATTCTTTGCCGGCCTTCTAGCCAAAAATGAGTGAAGTGTAGGTCACCGATCTTAAATGCACGAGATCTCCCAAATGTAGACCAACGTTCTCACTAATACATCCTCCTTTGCTTCACAACTACGACGGCATGGTCTCATGCGACGAGGGTTAACCGCTATTTGGACATGTCATTTGGGTCTCTAATCTTACGGGCAACCACCTTTGCCCGATATCCATCTGTAGTGCGCATTGGTATTGGATTAGCCCATGTCCAAACATAACCCAATCGAGACATTGTCTGGGTAAGAATGGATGCATAACTACAACCAGCGTAGGTTAAGTCATACAGTTTCAACCTCGTAATTAAAAAAAAAAATATGAGAACATCTCTAGAGTACCACATTAATTCTAGGTATAAGCTACGTGATAAATTAACATATCGAGATATACTCAAAAAAAAATATATCGAGATTACCACATCATTTTGGTTCCTCGAGCACGGTTCGCAAAGAAATCCCTCAACATCATTTAGCATGTTCCTACTTTTAGCCGTCATCAACAAAGAGGAGAATGTAGGCAAGAGTGTACCCATGTTCTTGAAGCTTCCTTACACATCCCATGACAAAGATATTTTTTGTGTAACCGACGGCTGGCCCTTTATGCTTTGGCGGCAAGGATGATCAATGTGCACCTATGACCGAAGTCCCTTTATGCAATGGTGGCCTGTGATGCAAAGTTTTTTGCCGCCGCTCAACGGAAAGAACATGCTGCGCCCGCACTTTCTCCATGATCCTCGTTTGTTCATGGTCCGAGAGCATCAAGGGAGGTGCGGAGTGGCATGTTCTTTTAGCGACCTATGATACAAACCTTGATGAAAAACTCGAGGCTACCTCCTTTTCTTACATTTTATGACCGTGATGTTAGTGCCATGAATCGAAGCCGCATTATCGCGTTTGTTACCTCATGGTGGTCATCAAACCGTGGATCGACATCCATACCCAAGCAATAATGGAGTCGAGTTCCATGGCTCCTTGATAACTGGGTATGGATGCGATCACGGTTCCCCGACTACCATGAAATTGCTTTGGCAGCAAGGATGATCAATGTGCACCTATGACTGAGTCCCTTTATGTAACTCTGTTCTTTTTAGCAGCCTATGATATATTTTCATTCTGTTGTTCTCCTATCTCATTTTGGACTTGGCTTTGTGATGCAAAGCTTATGCATTTGCTAAACGTAAAAGAACATGGAGCTACGAACTTTCTCCATGATCCTCACTTGTTCATGTTCGGAGCATCAAGGGGGAGGTTCGGGCTCCATGCTCTTTTTAGCATAAGGCTACACTATCTTATGCCGAGGCCCCATCTATATTACCTCATATTTGTTATCAAACCGTGACTAACATTTGCTTCTACTTTTTGCTCCTTTTTAGCATAAGGCTACACTATCTTATGCTGAGGCCCCATCTATATTACCTCATATTTGTTATCAAACCGTGACTAACATTTGCTTCTACTTTTTAAAGGCTATGGCTTTGTATGTTGTATACCGTGGAGAGGTTCACTGGAGTCTAAGATAGCTGGGCAAAATGTAATGAGGCGGTGAGTGGTTTTCCGGTAAATGATCACAAGAAGTTTCGCATGAGAGCAGCTGCAGATGCTTCCTATCCGAAAGTACATTGCTAATTTGGACCACCCATTCTTTGGGTGCAAGCTCCACCCAGCTTGAGTTAACCCATTAGGCTCTAGGTTTTGTTGTTGGTTTTGTTGAGTACATTCAAACTTGATGACTATGAGTTGTATCGGTGTAACTAGACTTGTGCCGGATATTGGACTAATTAATCTATGTTTCGATCATGTATGTGATATATATATGATGAATGAGTTGTATCAGTGCATGGATGTCAAATATATGTGATATGTGATCCGTATGTTTCATTTGTAAAGGTGGACAGGAAGCGGGAATAAAAAAACAAAAATATGGTCCTTTGCACCGAGTGGGACACTCGATGACAGGACACTATACCGAGGGTAGTGCTCGGTGAATCTGGGAGATGGGGCCAGGAACCCCATGTTGCCAGTACACCGAGGGTAGTGCTCGGTGAAAAGCTTCGGTGTAATATGGTCGATTCACCGAGCACACCCGGTGACCCTCGGTGAAACAACCATATAACACCGAGCCGCGTTAAAGAGCCGCCCCTCGGTAGAAGCGGGGTCAAGTTTTTAAAAATAAAATTCACCGAGAGGGTAGTTTAGGTAGCCCTCGGTGTAGTTGATGTCGACGGTGGCAAACGCCGCCGACGTGGACGTCCGTTTTTTGGGGGTGGTGAGCCCCGGTGCATTTGGCACCGGTGTCACCGAGGGGCCCCTTTGTGAGCGCTTCGGTACAACTTTTTCCCGTTTGAAATTTCACCGAGGGGCTAGTACCGAGCGCGCCCCCGGTAGTGCCTCCACCGAGCGCTATTAGGCCTTTTTTGAGCGCTTTTAGCGCTCGGTAGAGGCGGCACCTCCAATAGTGAGAATCCCTAAGGTGGAGCTATGGAGGTTTGCTAGAGGAATTGAAGAGGAGGTGAACCAGGGATGATGGTTGTAGAATCCCTAAGCTGGAGCTATGGAGCATAGAACGAGGCTGGTGGACTTGAGAAAATTAAAATGACATAGCTACTACTACTTCCTTTATCTCAAAATAAGTGCAACTATAAGTTTGAGACTGGTCAAACTTTTCATGTTTGATCTAATTTATAGGCAAAAATCAATCTTTATGTCTTCAAATGGATTTACTATAAAATTATCTTTCATAATCAATCTCACTACTTATTTGTTATAAAGAGTGTTTTTACTTTTTTTTGTAGAGGTGATCAAAGATAACATTATTTGACTCATCAAGTTTTTTTTTTTTTTTTTTTTTTTTTTAGTGGGGGGGGGAGAGAGAGAGAGAGGGTATATTTTTGCTGGCGCCATCGTCATATGAACACCTAACGGTTGTCTGTCTCTAAAAAAATTCAATCAGTCCTTTTCTCGTTCTTCCCTTCCCATGAAGCATCCGCATCTCTTCTTTCATACCACAAGTTCTCCCAAAATATCATGGATAGCCGGGTATATATGTAGAGCATTTATTTCCTCTTTACGGATCAACTTTTTTCTCTGCGATCGAGAATAAAGGTACTACTTGGAAGAAACATATGAATGTTGTCTAGAATATGTAATTTCTATAAATGAAATTATGATAATATATCTAGTTTATATTGAAGATTATTTACATATATTGATAATAATATAATAATTGGGACCAAAAGACATGTGTTCGACCGCCACTTTATATTTTGAATAACATTTTAATTCTATGAGCGCTCCCCCCACACACACACACACACACTTTTTGTTCCTCTCCCAACGAAGAAGCATTTGTTGAAAATTCGTAACAACGATCAGTATTCAAATAAACTCCTATTTGTTCAAAGTTAAAACTGGTTTTTGTCAAAAATTGAGTTCTGATTTGATTATTGCTTGATAGAGTTTAATTATTTTTTGCCAATAACAATACTGCAGATACTAATTAAGACGCAGAAATCTGAGGTACATTGTCGATTCCGGCTAGATTGGGCCGGAATTGACACGTGTCCTTCGGCCCTTCGAAGCTTCGAGATGGCGACGGGGCTGCAGCTTTCGCCGGCGGCGACGGGCAGCAGCTCGAAAGCAACGAGGTGGAGGGGAGGAGCCGTCGGAGGAGGGGGGGCGCACGGCGCGCGGCGCGCGGGCGCGGGTGCGGGGAGGAGGAGGCCGAAAAGCTGAAAACGATAGATATGTTTTATTTGCTTGCTTATCCCCTAGAGATTACATGCCTCTTGGTTATATAGCCCGACTAGTGGGACTTGTAATCTAAGCAATCTCTATAAGGTTTCCTTATACGACCGGGAATACCTTTTACAAGCAAATTTCTATTTTATTATTTCCTAATAAGGGTCTCCCTTATAGATGAGATAGCCCCTTGCACACCAAAAATTACCTAAGATAATCCTAACTTGAAAGCGAAAGCAAACTCGAGTCGTACGGAAGAAGGAAGGCGGCGGCGGCGGGCCGGCCACCCCCGCCCGCGCCCTGGCCCCTCCCGGGCCGGCCGCCCGTCGCGTTTGGCCCAATTAGCCACTCGGGCTGGCCCACTTCGTTCATGACATCTCCCCACCGTTCGACGAGGCGGCGCGCGCCCCACGTGCCGCCCCAACCCACCACGTAGTGGCGAAAGGCGCATCGAGGGGAGGTGACCACTCCAGCCCGGGTAGAAGACGAGGACCGCATTTGTCGTTGTCGCCATTGCGACATCGGGCGTCCTTGTCGGCGAAGGAGAAGTCGAGGTGGAGGTCGCCAAGTAGATGCTGAACTTGAAGCTCGGCGGGGGCCGCACGAAGGGACGTTCCGCCCATGCACGACGCATGACGGAGGCGCCGAGGGTCCCGGATAGCTCGATCATCCGGGCGGGTCGGGCGGAGGAGACGTGTAGGTGTAGGTCGTCGCACCGTCACCTTAGCATGGAGCGCTCGCAAAGAGACGTGACGGAGCGACGTGGGCGGCGAAGAGGTGAAGTCGAGGAGGCAGCCGTAGAGGAGGTCGCTGGGCGTGCTCACGGGTGGCCCCAATTTGGATCTCTTTGTGTCCACGCCGCACCGACGGTGACGTTCCCAATGCGGAAGAAGACGCCGCCGTTGTTGTCGAAAGAGGAGAACGGTGGCACCCTCGATCCGCTCGTCGGGCGTGGCTGCGGAGAAGAAGGACGCTTGCCGGGAACGCCCGATCCTCCCGGGACGATTGGGGAGGTGGAAGCCCATTGCTACGCCATGCGTGGGACGTTCTCCCCGCCAGAAGTCCTGGAGAAGCTCGGAAGCGCGGGGATGTAGTAGCGGTGGAAGTACCTCACGATGCCATAGTGGAGGCTCCACTCGCGCTGTAGCCCCCAGCTCGATGGCGTTGGAGATGATCCCGAGCTCCTTGTTGGTCGCCGTGGCCGTGCAGCCCGTGATCATGTCGTTCGACGTCGCCGCCGCCGATGTCGTCCATAGCAACGGCCAGACGTTGCTGGCCTGGATTGCGGTCAACCGGGACGGCCATGATGTCGTCGCCGATGTTGCCCGGTGTAGCCGTGGTGGCCGGCCTTGCCAGCGCCCGTTGTCGGGCGCCTAGCTTCGGCGTCGTCCGCCTCGTCGTCGTTGTAGCGGCGGGCGAGGTCGATGGCCTCCTTCATCGAACGGGCTCGAACCACTCGAGTGTCGTTCGCAGCCGAGGTACGCAAGCCTTCGACGAAGAGGTCGACGCGTGGCGCTGTCCCTCAAAATCCATGCGTGAAGCATAGACCCGAAGGCGTCAATGTAGTCGTCTAGTTTGCCCCCACGGGGGCGGCGCGTATGCCCCCCCCATGACGCCGAGGTGTCGGGCGGGCCGAAGTGATGTCGCAGGGCGCTGGTGAACTCGCCCCACTCGAAAGGGACTTCTTCTTGACAGTCGATGTAGCAGGCATCGCAGCAAGACCGGTGAGATGGAAGGCAGCAGAACTCACGTAGTAGTCGGGTTGATGTCCAAGTTGAGCTCGAAGAAGAGCTCCGCCTTGCGAATCCGGAGGTCGGGGTCGTCGGTTCCGTCGAACTCCCGGACTTGCGGGCGCGTGACGAAGCGAGGAGGGTGTTGCCGCGGGTGGCAAAACTTGCCGGGCGCCGCGGTGGCGCGGGTCAGGCCTGTGAGCGCCGCGGGTGGCGCCGGGAAGGGGAAGGCGGGCGCGCTGGTGACGCCATCTCTCGCCGGAGAGTCTCGCGCGGTCGCGGGTGTCGGTGGAGAGGAGAGGGCAGCCGGTGTTGTGGTGCCGCCGAGGATGACGCCGATGACGGCCGGCGGCGTCTGGCACGGCGTCATCTTCCTCCTCGAGCTGGAGGATGGCGTGGTCGGAGCCGACGCCGAGATCCGCGGGCGGAGGGCACGGCGGCCGGGGCCGCGCCCGCGGCCCGTGCCGCCGGGCGGCGGCCGCTGTGTCTTGTCCGGCTTGGTCGCCATGCTCACGGGGTCCTCGAGGTGATGCGACGTACTCCATGCGACGAAGACGAGCCTCCATGTCGCCGGCGCCCGCTGATCCAGCGCAGGTTGTCGCCGAGGAGCGCCTTCGCGCCGCGGTGAACTCCTTCATCTCGAAGCCATGGGTGGTGGGAATCATCCTGGTCTCCGGATACCAGGCTGTCGCCGATTCCGCCAGATTGGGCCGGAATTGACACGTGTCCTTCGCCCCGAAGCTTCTCGAGATGGCGCACGGGCAGCGACTTCGCCGGCGGCGGCGGCGGGGGCAGCTCGAAAGCAACGAGGTGGAGGGGAGGAGCCGCCGGAGGAGGGGCGACGGGCGGCGGCGGCGCGGGGCACGGGTGCGGGGGAGGAGGAGGCGAAAAAGCCGAAAACGATAGATATGTTTTATTTGCTTGCTTATCCCCTAGAGATTACATGCCTCTTGGTTATATAGCCCGACTAGTGGGACTTGTAATCTAAGCAATCTCTATAAGGTTTCCTTATACGACTGGAATACCTTTACAAGCAAATTCCTATTTTATTATTTCCTAATAAGGGTCTCCCTTATAGATGAGATAGCCCCCTTGCACACCAAAATTACCTAAGATAATCCTAACTTGAAAGCGAAGCAAACTCGGAGTCGCACGCGAAGAAGGAAGGCGGCGGCGGGGGGCGGCCACCCCCGCGCGCGCCCCCCGCTCCCTCCCGGGCCGGCGGCCGTCGCGTTTGGCCCAATTAGCCACTCTCGGGCTGGCCCAATTACAGTTCATGACATACATTCATATACTACCTTCGTTTCCAAAAAGTTGCAATTCTAGCACGGTGTCACGATTTAGTATCCAAGTTTAATTAATTATAGATAAAAACTATCAATATTTATGCTATCAAATAAATCTCATTAGATTCATTATGAAATGAAGTTTTTTAATAAATTAATTTGAAGTCATAAATATGAATAGTATTTGGTAAAAATTTGGTCAAACATAGGTCACTTTTGATGGCACGGAACCCATAGTTGCAAGTATTGTGGAACGGAGGGAGTACATATGTATATATATCCACCCCTTTGAATGCACGTCTAAAAGATTGGGAATGATTTGATAGATCTCGAGACCGACAAAATTATCCTAAGTGTCCTCGTTGTGTTAACCGACACCGATCAAAACGGACTTCTTCGGAACCGACCGGACGCCGGGCGACCGGAGCGTCCTCAAGATCTCTAGATTGGTTTTGGCTAATTGATGACATCCTTAGGACTAATCTCTCTATGCTAAGTGTTGATTTAGTTGGAGATTGGTCAAGCCGAGGATTGTGCATGGTGGTCATGGTGGATGGGTCGAGATGATCCAAATGTTGATCAAGTGCATGACATGGCGTGTTTCGAGGATCAAAATGGGCTCAAGGCAAAGGTATATCATAGGGCCATTTTGATTTTACACTCAAGACACCATAGAGGGTGTGAGTGATTATAGGATCGATAAACCGTACTATAAAAGAGGGGAAAACTATCGTACATATCGGTCCTCATGTGCCTCTAGGTTCAAAATTATTTGCATGCATTCTAACCTAGAGAGCTAACTCCGTGCTTGATGGAAAATATTTTCAAAATGCTAACACATGGTGTCGGGTGTTCTTCGACGTGTCGGCAACAAGAATCAAGTGACGGAAGTTGGTTTGGAGCAAAGGCGAAGGAACGACGACAAAACGACGCAAATTCGCAGCTCAAAGGGCGACCAGGACTCTCCGACCGAAGCACGGAAATTGATCGGACGCGACCGGTCACCGGTGGCCCGCAGAGAGCATGTTTTCGTGGTTCGGCCGGTGACCGGACGCAGAAGCATCCGATCACAACCGAAGCTGGATCGACGCCGACCGGACGCACTCGTCAGCCCGGTCATCGGTTCAGGTTGGGGTTGTCGGTTGTGACCGACCCACCGACCGGACTCATCGGGTGAGTCCGAGTGAATCCGGCCGGGCCGATTTGTGCGTGGATTGCACCCCCAACGGCCACATTTCGTGGTGTGGGGTATTTATACCCCTTTGGCCGGCTCTTGGAGGTCTCTTGGTCATTTTGAATCATTCCTAACTCCTCTAGAGCTGAGCACTCATCCTCCTCCTCACTCCCTTGCTTGAGAGCATTCATTCTAGTGAGTTGAGGTGATTCAAGTGCACTTTGCTTTGATCTTTGCATCTAGTGGCACTTGTGGATCGTTAGAGCCGGTGGTTTTCTTGTTGCTCTTGGAGAGCACCACTCCTAGCTGGCTTAGTGATTGGTGGAGGCGTTGGCAAGAGAAGGTGTATGTTCTTGGCCACCTCCGGTGATTTGTGAGAGGATCACGCACTCCTCGTCGGGAAGACAAAGTGTGAGTAATCTATTGCTCGTGTCTTAGGTACCTCTCATTTGCTTTGGGTTCAAGAAGCCTAAAGACATTTGGCTTGGAGTGAGCTCCACCTTGACCCACACGTGAGAAGGTCGGTATAACGGAGATTAGCTTGAGGGTGCTCAAGTGAACTTCGGGTTAAATCATTGTGTCTCTTGTCATCCATTGGTGATTGGCTTCATTGTTCATATTGATATTCATCCTACGGTGATTGGTTGACTTACCTCGACACTTTGGTATAAAACCTCCTCTCTACCTTGCTTTTACATTGATATATATTGTGCTTGTGTAGTTTGAGTAGAATTGCTTAGTTGCTTAGTCTTGATTAGAGTAATCTAGCTTGTTCACCTAGTTGGTAAAGTAGTGACTTAGCCATTGTGTGTGAATTAGAGACTATAGCAACTAGAATTGTCAATAGGAGGCTTGCCGACAAGTAGAGCTAGAGCAAGCGTCTTTATCGCCATTTGTTATTCTAACAAGTTTATCTAGTGTTTTGTAGAAATTTTTATTAGGCTATTCACCCCCCCTCTAGCCATTTAGGACCTTTCAAGTGGTATCAGAGCCGTGGTCACCGTTTTAGCAAGGAGTAACACCCTTCGGTGCAAGATATGGCTACTATAGTGTTCAATCATGTTGGGGGAAAGCCACCTCACTTTGATGGTGAGAGTTCTTTTGATCATTGGAAGAGGAAGATGACCATGTACCTCGGTTCCATACATGAGAGAGTATTGGAGGTGACGGAGAGTGATTATGTCATTCTTGATCCTACCAAGCTCACCAATGAGGATAGAGCAAATCGGACTTGCAATCGAATGGCACTCAACACAATATACAATGCCATCGATGCAAAGATATTTGAGGGCATCAAGAACTTGGATCGTGCAAGTGAAGTGTGGACAAGATTGAGTGAAATATATGAGGGCACCAAGGTTGTCAAGAGTGCCAAGCTATATGGCCTCAAGAGTGAGTTTGAGACCTTCAAGATGAAGGATGGTGAAACAATTCTTGAGATGTTTCATCGTCTTCAAGTCATTGTGAATGATCTCAAGACTTTGGGCTACAAGACACAAGATCAAGACTTTTGCCACAAATTCTTGGTTAGCCTACCCTTAAGGTTCAAGATGTTGATCCTCATGCTACAAAGAGATGGGCTTGATTCAAAGAAGCCAAATGATCTACTTGGAGAAGTGTTGACATTTGACAAGTATGATCATGATGTTGATGCCAAGGAGAAGAAGGAAGACAAGAAGGTTGAGGAAAAGAAGGCCGTTGCATTCAAGGCATCCTCTACCTCTAACAAGGGCAAGGCAAAGGCACAAGAAGAAGAATGTGATGTATCCGGCCTAGAAGAGGTTGATGAAGCTCTTGCCTTGGTGGTGATGAAGCTTTTATCGCCATTTGTTATTCTAACAAGTTTGTCTAGTGTTTTGTAGAAATTTTTATTAGGCTATTCACCCCCCCTCTAGCCATTTAGGACCTTTCAGCGTCCGGTCAACCACATGCGCGTCCGGTCAAGAAAGGTGCGATTTCAGAGCTCTCTGGAATCGACCAGACGCTAGTGACCGGAGCGTCATGGTTCGCGCGTCCAGTCGTGCGCGTCCGGGTCGCCGGGCATTTTTCGGCGCGATTTGAGAGCTCTGGAATCGGCCGGACGCTACTAACCGGAGTGTCCGGTCGGCCCGTCCAGCGTCCGGTCAACCCCAGAACGGGCGGGCTGTGTCCGTACGATCCCGAAACGATCTCTTTCCTAATTGTGTTTGGGTCGGTTTTTGGAGATTGAAAACGTCTAAGGACGGTTTCCTAAAAGGATAAGACCACCCTCCTCTATATAATAAAGAGGTTCATGGCTGATTTGATCCCATCTACATCCAATCGACAAACACATCTACTACCGTCTTGCTTGTAGGTCAACTTCCCCTCTACCCGCTGTTGGGGTGTACTCCGCGAATTTTGTCGGCGTCCTAGGCGGTCTTGCTGGTACTACGGCATCCCTCACGTGCGTCCTCCCGGCGGGTCTTTCTGGAGGTGCGTTCGGAGGTTCTTCCAGCCGTCACCGAGCTCTACATCGGCCCTAACGATCTCTTGATCGTTCGTGGTCGATCACGCTGCGGTGCTCGTTGCTTAAGGTTGATTGCAACCGTCGTGGGCGTCCAAGACCCTCCCGATGTGCTTGGCGTGGAACCCTAATTTGCTCGTCAACAACATGCCTTCCACCTCAAGAAATCTAACCAGCTGAGCTGTACGCTTTGGCTCTCAAGAAGTCAAGATTCGATGGTGGCCTTGGTGGGTTGTCAGTATGTGTGTTTAAATGCACATGGGTGTACATTGCACGGAAAATTATCCCAATAAAGTTAATGTGTTATCGCTAGTGCAACATGCACATGCGCACGACCTCCTTTTAGGGAGTACGTGCTACGCCGGTTAACTAGATATTGCGATCTCATGACGATCGAGCAAGTATGCTGGCTTCCATATCCAGTAGTCACGGAACTAGCAGACGAAGATTAATTCTCCCTTCATCATCTTCGAATTCGATGATGGTGCGGTCCATGTTTATTCAACGTGTCTCAGATGCATCCTAAGAAGAACTGATAGTTCTCGTGACTTGTGATGTGATGTTCATTCAACGTGCGATCGATGTTTCCTGAGAACTGAAGCTCTCGTGACTTAGCTTGAATCATGTGGCGCGTTTCCAAGTTTTTGTGCCTGTCACTGAGGATGATTGGAGGGCCAAGCTCCTCCTTTGGCTATCAATGGTGTTATTTAGTTTCTTTATTAATTCTGAGGTTATCACGGTCTTCCCTACTGTTCACCAGTACTACTCCCGTGCCACCGTCGTCGGTGCGTATGTACAAAACAGTATGTGTACATCTATAATATATATATATGATGGACAAATGCCTAGCTACTTTCTGACTTTCTGAGGCTGCTGCAGCTCTATTTTAACCATCTGAATAAGATATGTAGAAATATATACACACTGAGGCCAGAGCATGCACATCCTGCAGCGTACAATCCGATATGCTTTGACCGCGGCTCAAGTGAACACAGAAGCGTTTGCTAGCTGCTGCTGCTGTACATGTGTTGGTTCAAAAATTAACTGATGAACATGCATGGGTGCATTTGAGTTTTTGGCAGATCATCAGACCCACTATTACAGATTTACAGCAGCCTTCTGAAATCCAGTAGCTAGGTCTCCCTGCGCCCCGCTGCGGGCTCCTCGCTAACCTCTGGCGTGTAATTAACTTGTTCGATTTATCCTCTTAACGAAAAATGGATTAACGGCCTGATTGTTAAAAAAAAAACAGATTTACAGCAGCATTTTATGTCAACTGTGCACAGTGTTCCATCTGCTGAGAGCCGTCCTGATGAAAAGTAGAGAGAGATGGGCCCGGGCTGCGACCTGTGGGTTGGGGCTTGGTCTTTCCGGTCTTCGCGATGCCACTACACAGTGCTCCACACACTGCACGGTGTCTTATATATTATTAGTATGATGCCCGTGCGTTGCCACGGTTTGATTCAAGGGATGCACGTGAAAACCAAATGATGATACTTTTTCCGTGCTAATGATATGAGGATCTTCAAAACAGATACTTCAATGAGTCCCTCAAAACAGCAAAGCTGCACATATATTTTACAAATAAATTGATTAACAAGCAATTAATATGTTTTTGAACGAATATTAAAACAACAAAGCATCTCACCCAAAAGTTATTATCTAACTATTCTTAGCGCAACACATCAGCATGGGGTGGTGATCTAAATTGAAATGTATCAGCTATACAATTAACCCAAGAATTCTGGTGTGGTCCTTGACACGAACACCAAGCACCAGTCATCCAATGAAACTCCATAGCTCTGCCAATCTTCACCTTTCAGGTCTGTATTCATGGATAGTTACCATGTGCTTACCGAGGCACCAAATCTATAAATCAGGATCATATAGAAAAAATAAGACATGAAAAATGGTGCTCTAAATTTTATTACCCTAAAAGAAGTTACAAAATTGTTCTAGTATCATCTCACTCATGCGAATAGATTTGCAAGAGCAGTCAAGCTGTGCATTACCTCACAAGCAGTAGTTGCCTTTGCCGGCGCAACAATAATTTCCGCCTTTCTTAGGATATCAAAAGCTTGAACAGTGCACAACATATTTGAACCTACAATTGGCAACATATTTTAATGCACATACAATAAGATGCATGTCACGGTACTTGAGGAAGGTTAGGGTGAAGGTTGCAGTATTGCTCATGGATATATTTGCCAGCAGTACGTTTCACGGTTTAGGGTGGTCTCAAACGTCAGGAATTAGCTAGTAAAGCGTTGTTTGGGCTTTGGAAACTTTGCTGCCAATGGGATATCATGCTGTATTGTACATTTGTACCATCAATTAACATACTCTAGCTTGCTTTTAGGCAGTAGTGACAAGCACAATCAGCAGGATGCTTACATTGCATTAGCATTACTAATACTGACCCTGCAGCTAGCCCTTTGCTCCAGTCCAACATGGATGCCTGCGGCGCGGGTGTCGACATGGACCAACTCAGACTGGGCCCCAAGCTTAGCTGCAACGGACTTGGTGGGCTGCGCGACCCAATTAGGCCGTGATCCATGTGATGGGCCTTTAAGTTGGGGTTGTTGGTAGGTGGGCTGCTTCACCGTCGAGCTAATTGGGCCGTGACTAAATGTGACGTCCCTTCAATTTGGAGTTTGTTGCAAATCAAATCAAACCGTGGCAATTGTTCAACTGTCCCGTACGGGGGAACATAAGGGAGATGGGCGGAGTTCAAAGGCTATCCAAACATGCTGGTTGATGTACGGTGGCTGAGTGCGGCAAGCACCCTTAGCAACATCAAAACCAAAAGCTAAACGGTTGTCATCGGACCTTGACTTAGAAAGAAGTTGAAAGCAGTCAGATCGAATTGCAATAATTCTATTAGAATTATATAAGAATGTACAGGCTCTGGCTGCCTTCTTTCTAGGGCAAGCTTGCACATATGCCATATATGTGCTAGGCATTTTTGGTGTTTACCATTCTCTTGTGCTATCCCTGCACTCAGAAGATGTAGAAGAGACACCTGGTGATCCAATCCTCTACGTGATCAGTGCTACCTCGTTTGTGTTGGCATTTTGTGCTACTGTGACATTCAGTTAATTATTTTCACTCATATATGGCCATTATCAGGGGCGGAGCCAGGATTCAAACATAGGGGAGCCATAGTGTATGCGATATTCAGAATTCAAAACATGGGAGCAAAGATATTGATAATGATTTTTTAGAAGCTCATAGCCAATAATCTTTAGTTATTTGCTAGCTAAAGAATCATAACATATCCACATCAAATAGAAACTATAAAAGTGACAAAGTATGATAACAAGCTAAATAAAGGCTACATAGTCATTCCAAAAGTATATTTATCCAATTAAGAAAAATTCTAAGGTATGGATTTTTTTTCAAGCATTGGTGTGGTGGTTTAGTGAATAAAAGTGAAGTTGCATGTTAGAAGCCATGCAAATGGACAGACACACCCATGTAGACTATAATAAAGTTTAAAAGAGAAACTACATGCACTAATTAATTGATTAGTTACTAAACATAGGCTATAATGAAAACAAAACACAATGTTGGGGGTGCCTGGCCCCTCCAGCCCCTCCCTCCCTCCACCACTGGCCATTATCTTACTCATGCTGTAGATTGCAGCATTGACATCGAACTGATCACCCGCATAGAAAAACGAGCCAGACTAAGTTTATTGGTAGTTTACCAATCTTGCTTCTCTCTTAGTAAAAACATTGTAATATTTTCCAAACATCTGGCTTTAGGGGCCACATTACAACTTAAAATCAGGTTGGGGATTCTCTCCCCTCCCGTCAACGTATATATAAAAAAAAATTGAGTGTTTCTAGTATTATCTTGTGTAAATTGGATTTTTGGCCCTAAAATACTTCTCCTTAGTTTTTTGGCCTAAATTTCATTGAACTTTGGTTTTTGGCCCTTCCATCCATTTGGCAGGTTAACGATGGCAACAACTTGGTAAAATATCCTTTTTATTCTTTGCATCTCAGGCTATATATTATCATTAATCTATGCACGTTGGCCAGTTCTTGACCAGCAACAACGGTGCAGAAATTCGGTTGCTTTTCGAGCGTCTCCTTTGGTTTTTTCGCCGTCTAGCATTGAGATTGATGGCCTGATTGATGTGGTGCTATGCTTGCGCCGAGCTTATGACGAACTGAGAACACTAATTAATCCGGTATAACTAGACTAGATGTGAGAGAATTGGCGAGGACAGGATTTATAGAATCCAATATTGTGTCTAAAAAGTTCATGATCTCCTCTCCCTCGCTTACTTAAGAGTAAAATGCACCCTGGGTCCTCCAACTATCTAGCTGTTCCCATCCCGGTCCTCAATCTTTTGGAACGACTATCTGGGTCCTCGTTCTTCTCCCGCGGCGCATCGACTGTCCGCAGGCAACCACGCGAGCCTCTTGGTCCAACGTGGCAGTGCCATCGTGGCTGGAAGCCCCATGTTTTATTCACAAACCCCTCTGCCTCGGTCTCCTGCTCCTAGTTAGGTCCAGTCGGTCACTTCACCCCTTCCCCAACCTTCTTGTTCCGTGAAACATACGAGGGCAGCTCAAGGGTGGCGGCGAAGGCGAGTTCTGGGAGCACGGACCGCGAAGCCTCCAGCGCGGCTGCGTCCAGCAAGGTCGGCGTTTGGTGTCGCCCAGCCGCACAGATTGCGGCTCGGCGGTACCATGGCCGGTCGTCCACGCCGTAAAGGGGAAGCGGCTCCAATCTATGGTGAGTGTACTCTACCTCTGTTCCTCTAGGTTAATCCGCCGAATTGAAGTTGTTTTGGTAACATCTTATTAGGCCTGGTAGGAAGGAAACAATTTTGCTGGCAATGCTCGGTCTGTGTTGTTAATTTTAGGGTTCCTTTTCACTGTTTAGGGCCTCACGATGAAGAGTTTTCAGTGAAAGTGCATCATGGTGGTTTTTTCTGTGGCTCTGGTGTTGATCGGGTGTGCCTTGATGGCAAGGTTGATTGGTTCGACCAAATTAAAGTGAAATTTTGGTCTTTTACCGCATTGGATGAGATAACAGTGATGCTTGGTTATGATTTGGGTGTCCCAGTATGGTGGTTGTTGCCTGATCAGGACATGGCAACCGGCCTGCGTTTGATTGCATCAGACAAAGAAGCACATATAATGAAGCAGGTTGCATTTAAGGTGAAGAACTATGTGCTGTACATGGACCAATTCAACACAGTTGAAAGCAACAACTTCGAGGATGTTGTGCTCAATCCAATTTCATAATTACCCGAAGTGATTAGTCCTTCAAAGGTGCCTGTCCATCCTAGGAATCAATCGTAGATGGTGATGATAGTGGTGACGGTGAATGCGGTTCTGATGTGGAATTTGTTTTTTCTGGTGAGTATGAAGTTGAAGATGATGATGACCTCTTTTGTGACAATGTGGATGAAGGTGTGGTGGATGAGGGTCTTTTGCAAAGGGTATAATGGTTAGAGCGAGGGAGGAAAAAATTTGCCCCAACAACCAATGACCCAATAGGTAAATAATGGGATGAGTTGGACTCGATGAAGATGAACTAGAGCTTCCAGAATCTGATGAAGAAGGTAGGGCTAGGCAGAACATGAGAAGTTTCAGACCTGAAGATTTGCAGAACCCAATTTTCAAACTTGGCATGAAGTTTGAAACTGTAGAGATGTTGAGAAAGGCAATTACTGAGTATAGTATCTTGAATAGAGTGGAGATACTTATGCCCAAGAATGATAGGACAAGAATCAAAGCTCACTGTGACCAAGACTGTCCATGGAACTTGTATGCTTCATATGACAAAAGGGTGGGCTGTTTTGTCATCAAGACTTATGTTGGGGATCACACATGTCGGAAGAAATGGGTTTTGAAAAGGTGTACTGCAAAATGGCTTGCCAATAGATATGTAGAGAGGTTTAGAGCTGATGAGAAGATGACTTTGACAAATTTTGCAAAGACAGTGTATTTGGAGTTAAATTTGACTCCATCTAGGAACAAGTTGTCTAGAGCAAGAAATTTTGGGTTTGGAGTTTGATATATGGTGATGAGGTGCGGCGTATTACAGCGACTGTGGGATTATGGGCATGAACTTAGGAAGACTAATCCAGGAAGCACTTTGTATGTCAAATTGTTTAATGGATGTTTCAGTTCATTGTATTTCTCTCTGGATGCATGCAAGAGGGGTTTTCTCAAAGGATGCAGACCTGTTATATGCCTTGATGGTTGCCATATCAAGACTAAGTTTGGGGGTCACCGCTTAGTCTTTGTAGGGATAGATCCTAATGATTGCATCTTTCCAATTGCAATGGCAGTGGTCGAGGTGGAGTGTCTTGTATCTTGGAAGTGGTTCCTAGGGCTGTTGAAAGAGGATCTTGGAATTGAAAATACTACACCTTGGACCATCATGACTGATAAACAGAAAGGTTTGATCCCTGCTGTTCAGCAAACCTTTCCTGACTCTAAACACAGGTTTTGTGTGAGGCACCTGTACTCCAACTTTCAGGGGCAATTCAAAGGGGAAAAACGAAGAAGAATCAGCTTTGGGCTTGTGCAAGGGCAAGTACAGTACCAAGATGGAATCAAGAGATGGACAAAATGAGACTACTCAACAAAGATGCACATGCATGGTTAGAGAAAATGGCACCAAACACTTGGGTTAGGGCTTTTTTTAGTGCCTACCCAAAATGTGATCTATTGCTGAACAATACATGTGAAGTGTTCAACAGGTACATTTTAGAAGCTAGAGAACTTCCCATTTTAACCATGCTGCAGAGGATCAAGGGCCAGCTAATGGCTAGGCACTACAACAAACAAAAAGAAGTGCAAGAGAAATGGGGAGGCATGCTGATCCGTCCAAAAATTAGGAAGAAATTGGCAAGGCATGCGAGAGATGGCCAACACATGCTATGTAATACCCAAAGTGGAAGGCAAGTTTTTGAGGTTCATGACAGGGAGTGGCAGTTCAATGTAGACATTCAACGAAAGCATTATGACTGCAATAGGTGGAGCCTGACAGGGATTCCATGTAGTCATGCAATTTCTTGCCTCAGGCATGAGAGGATACCTGAAGAGTCAGTGTTGCCATGGTGTTACTCTATTGAGGCTTTTAAGGAGGCATATGGATGGTACATTCATCCATGCAATGACAAGTCAACTTGGGAGAAAGTTGAAGGAGAACAAATTGAACCACCAAAGTATGAAAAGAAGGCTGGAAGGCCACCTAAAGCTAGAAAGAAGGCAGCACATGAAGTTGGTGGACCAAATGGGCCTTGGCTAAGTAAGCATGGAGTAAGCATGCATTGTAGTCACTATGGAGAATCTGGGCACAACTGTGCAACCTGTGAAAGAAAGAAGATAGGAGAACCGGCGGTGAAAAGGTCCGAGAGCGAGAGGTCCTCCATCGTGGCCGCCCGAACATTCAAAGGAAACAACACTTGCCTTTGTCGAGGTTTGTGCAAAAACAGACAATTGCTTAATACAAACATATATGAAAGAGTACTAATTTGTAATTTGATTTAGGAGGTGAACCAGGAAGGAAGTGTCACAGAACCACTTATGTCAACTCTGGAGAACCCCATGGTGTCACTGGTTTGCAAGATGAGGCAAGCCATTCTTCCTAGCTCCTAAAAATACTTTTCCTCTTTTTGAATCCCGATCATTGACTTCCATGGTTGCAGGCTACCTAAGCTGTGAGGCAAACTGCAGTGCGGCAACCTATTCCAGATCGTACCTACATCGGCTCAAACCGCCAAGAACAAGACACATGCCACTTACAACAGCATCAAGGATTGTAAGGGCAACCAGGGTACTTGTTGAGAAAAAGAAGAAAGCAACCAAGGCCAAATCCAAATCCAAGGCCAAGGAGTGAAAAGTCCTTTTTTAAGCAAGCTGGAACTTCTTTTGTATATACTAGCAAGACACATGCTAGTGTTTCTTTTTGTCTGGCGGCAATGAATGCCTTTTGTCAAGTAGCTAAGCTTTTTGCGGACCCGACTAAGCTTGCTAAGCTTGCCTTTTTTGTGATGATCATAGATATATAGATCATTTGCTAAGCAAACAAGAGGGACGGTCAAAGAAGTACATGTAAGCTGCGGTGGCGGTTGTTAATCGCTAAGTTCAGTTAAATTAGCTCTTTATTTGCTTCGAACACTTGGATGAATGAAATGCATGTCATCACAATCTTGTAATTGCAATTGAGCTCAACTTGGATGAACATGCTCTTTATTGCGAGATAAAACATAGATTTTTACAGAACACTTGTCAACAACATTACAATGTCACACTTTCACTTCACTAACATTATTATGGTACCCACAACAATAAACACGGCTACCATTACAAGGCACAATGCTACAATTTTACCAATGACTACCAACTTACGAACATTCTCATCTACTCTAACGGTTCCATTCTTGAGTCACTAAATCACCAAGCAAAGGTGCCAATTCAGTCTTTTCGGTCAAAGGATTCCTCCGGGCCTAATGCGCCCACAAGAGCCAGTTCTTGTCAATGATCCCCTTCGCAATCAACATCTTTCGTATTTGTCGGCAAAAAGATACGGGGACAAGTGCCGGGCACTGCGATTGATACATGTTCAACCAAATCAACATGAGCAGGTATGTACAGGTAACCAAACCAATCAATAGTATGACTTACATTTCTCTCATGAAGCCTACACTTGAAAAAGATGGCACACGGGACCTTGGATCCTTCACCGCAAACAAGCTCAATGATATCCTCGCCACATTTAGGGCAAGGCACAAGAGGTAGCCGTTTACGCACCCAATTTCGAATGCCGACGCCCACGACGCCGACGACGATCCTCCGAATTCATCGCTGCGGGAGCCGCGGGCGAGGAGTGGGGAACGAGGGGGGGGGAGGGAGGAGGACGGCGGCGGCGTGCATCAACCGACGGGCGGTGGGCGGCAGCGGCTGCAACCCTAAGCGAATGTTGGGGCACACGGGTGGAACAGGTAGAAGAGACTACCGGGTGCAGGTGTGAGGGGCGAGGCGGGGGGTTTTCTAAATAAAACACGGGGCTTCCAGCCACGGTGGCATTGCCACGTCGGACCAACATGCTCGCGTGGCTGCCTGTGGACGGTCGATGCGCTGCGGGAGAAGAATGAGGACCCAGATAGTCGTTCCAAAAGATTGAGGACCGGGATGGGAACAGCCAGATAGTTGGAGGACCCAGGGTGCATTTTACTCCTTACTTAAGTACTACTCTATTAATTAATACTGCATTAGACTATCACGGCCATTTGGGATCAGATGGAGCCATTGTGGCCGCCGTTGTCGGACTAAGAGCTGTGTTGACATATTTGAGTACTGTATGATTAGCCGTTAAGTACATAGTACAGGAGTTCTACGAGGCCAAGCACGGCGACGAAGGTCTCGCTCGTTCCCAGGACCCATATCACTGCTCCTTAGTGTTGTGGTTTAACTTGAGGCCCAGTAGGCTCCCGCACTCGTTGTCACGGCCCGGGTCCGGGAGCGCCCCTGCAACGGTCCAGCCTTTTGGTTTTTCATCTGTTTGGATTGAAGCCCATGGCCCAGACAAGCAATCCTCAACCAGGGAAGTTTCAGAAGCTTCAAATAAACCAAGCCCTTCTCATTTAGGCTTGGTTGTTCAAAGCCTTCCGTTACTTCCATTGATCCAATATATGAATTAACTATCCTAGCTTTCACAAAAAGAAAAACTTACTATCAATGTTCAGATTCATATATATAGATTGATAATTCTCAAAAAAAAAAAAAATATATATAGATTGATACTCCTAGAATTCATTACGAAAACTACTTTCCTAATGTATATACCCATTTATTGAGGATAATTTGTTTTGTAAAGATAATTGCTAATCAAAGTTAAAATTAACTTGCAACAAACATAGCAATCACCGATCGAAGGAAGTATTGTTTCGAACATATTATTGTAGATGAAAAATACAAAAAGTACATACGACACAAAAGTTTGACCTTCCTTACATTTTTTTTATCGAATGTAATGAGGAAAAAAACAAAATCAAGCCAACTTCATGACTATATCACTCATGACTAAAATGCAAGTCAGTGTACCTTCATGACTATATCAGTCGTGACTAAAATATTAAAGTAAGGGTACCTTCATGACTATATCGTCGTGACTAAAATGTAAAAGTCAGAGGGTAACCTTGACTTTTCTTGACTAATTTTAATTACCTCGAATCCAAACAATCCCCATGTTATTTATGTATTTGTTGACAAAATACCGACTATTCGCAACTCAGTATCCTAAAACTCCAAGTTAGTTATAGTTTACATAAGGGGAAAATGTGGCAAGGTGTTGTCATTGTCCAACTAAAAATACAACTTTGGTACAAAATTGACAATAATATCGGTAATCTATTTATTTACTGGTGTGGCAAGGTGTTGTCATTGTCCAACTAAAAATACACCTTTTGGTTTTCAAAAAAATACACCTTTTGTACAAAATTGACAATCTCACAAGGATGAATATCAGTAATCTATTTACTGGTGGATCCCATCGTTTACCAAATCAATACCTTTTTTTATTTGGAGTCCATGACAGGGTGGCAACTGACTATCTGAGGTACACAGTTCTTCAGTCATTTTCGGCAAGGTAGGTTTCCTTTTCTAAATTAAAAGAAAAACCCGGGAGCAAGAAGATGGCACGATCAGTGTTTTTATGTGCCCATAATTGGACGGCCCAATGCGTGTAATCTTGGAGTGCAACGGAGAGCTGCCATGAACATGATGGACGGCCGAGAGGTTCCTAGATACTACTACTAGAATCCTAGTGATTGACGGGGAGGCCAGGGGCAGAGGATTTGGTGTGTGTGTTTTATGTCTCGTCGTTCGTACAAATGGCGTGGAATCGAGCCATCCACACACTACAGTTCGTGCATCGGTTTCCACCACCACGACGACGACGGCATGACCAGTGTCAGCTTCGCCATTATTGGCGACGCCGGCCGTCGACCCAACCGTGAGCTGCGCTGGACCCGTCTTTTTTACAATTCAACCCTTTTTTTGAATAAATTTTACATTCAGCCCCCTGAGCGACATAAGTGCATCTTTGGACCCGGGGTCGGAGCCATGGATTGTGGCGCCGAGGTTGAACGTCTCGGCGCCATCCGCCACGGCGCCGAGGTGTTTGGGTCGCGACACGGTGGCGAACGAGGTGGCGTCGGCGTGGCGGGACCTCGGAGCCACGGATCTCGGCTCCCGACCTCGGAGCCACGTGATCGTGGCTCCGAGGACCTATATGCAAAAACTGACTCTTCACTGTGATTAGAGTTGCCAGAGCCAGAGTCACGAACGCGCAACAACAAAAGGAAATGCGGCATGTGCCTCGATTCTCTCCATGCGCCTAACAAAAAATCAAAAGTAAAAAACTCCAAACGCTTTATAAATCGTAACGGAGGGAGTATGTCATTGCTGAAATTACAAAAAGATCATGTGTTTGAAGTACCTAGGAAGACTGAAAAGAGCTACTGAATTCATCTAAGATAGTATGTCATTGATGAAATTTCCTGGATGTGTTTTCAGTTTATTAATTCGGTTAACGATAGATTCGCTACTGAATTCATATAAGATAGTACGAGTAGTGTCCACTGTTTTTTGGGTGTCCTCTTCTCCTGCTTGCAGCTCCTGTGGCCAATTCGAACAGCATGTGGCCGACCCAGAATATTGCCAGTGTTTGAACGCCTTACTGGAAATTGCCATTCCAATTGGCCTTTCCATGTGTTTCCTACTGATAACCGAGTAAACATGCAACAAGTTGTTTGGAACAAGACATTTACTTTCAGCAAACTGGAACACAGCCAAATCAGAAAAGGGCAAAGCCCAAGCAGTACAGATCCTTCCATTTTCCAACGAAAAAGATGCATCATCTATGGCATCAGGTCATCAGCTAGCTGTCCTTGATAAAATGTGGCATGAGAAACACATTTGTGACAGAGTAACACTGTTGCTGGCATGTGCATACGAGTACAACAGAGGATTGAACATGCTCCGAGGTGCAATGGTGGCGGCCAAATCGTTTGTAGAACTTCCCAAGATGGACCCTAAAGTACAAGCTATATGTTCCAACAGGGAAGCAGAAATCGACTTCACCAACCACCTCAAACCACCAGATTTGCTGAAGGTAGGCTACAGCCTGGAATCTGCATGATAAAATCAATAACTATTGGTCAGATATTTGACTTTAATTCCAACGATATGGTACCAACTATACTTATGATCAACTAGAAAATTGGCCAGAGTTTTTGCAAGTGTAGAGCAAGTTATTATTAAATAAACCACATAAAAGAGAAAATTGTTCTAAAGAGGCATCGACATCAACATCTATTATACTAGGAGGACTCTCCGGCGTTCTTTGGAGGGGGGACTCTCTGCAGCGTTGCTGCGGGAGCAATTAGTTTTTGTTAAATTAATTGTTTGTAATCACCAAGGATTGTAATCACAATTATTTCTTGATTGCAATATTTCTTTTATAGCATTGCTGATTTTTGGGCAATGACGGGTAATGAGAAACAATCCAATTATGTTACAGAGGTATCGCTTGATGGGTAGTTGTATTGAACAATCGAACTCGGCTCCTCCGATGTCTCTTCATATGCACATAGTGTGCATCATGTTATAGGAGTTATTTTCAGAATTTGCAACGAAATTGGAAGTAAATTTGGTTATCACTGGAACAAAGCATCCAACTGTAAAGACGTAAATCTGGCACAGCTGTCATGTGTATGTCCTTGCATGAAAAAGTTACAGATTATACAGCCCGAGCTTAAAAGAAAACTCTCAGATTGTGAACACGCAAGTCATAGGATTCGACTCGTTAAGGCACTAATGGCCAAACCTAGATTACCCAAACCAAACCAATAATGTCATGAGTGCGGGACGTCATAAGATTAGTTCCCAACAATCTATTAGGTAACAACTTGTAGAAACAGGAGTAGTGATCTTTTATTTGTAATAAAATAAAATAAAGAACATATAACTATTTATTTGATTGAGTCCTTGGTAGCTGTTGTAATCGCATTAACTCCGTATTTCATGGCTGATGCTGGTACCTGCATTAACAGTGATTTAAATACAAAGTTAAACACTGTATTTTTCTGATTTTTAGTTTTTTATACTAATTTTTGAATCACCTCTCACTGTGTCTTTTTGCTGTTTTCCTTGAGGATCAAATGTATCCACCTGGTTTTAGATCAAGCTTTCTTTTTGCCTGTGAGCTGCTACAAAACGGAAATAACGATATATCCTGAGTGGTTAACTTAAAAATACTGTGGTGAAATATCTAAATTGGAGTAATTCAATTGGAGTATATCAGTATAATAAGGAGTAATTCAATTGGAGTATTTTAATATAAACTTGACATGATATGATTGACGACTTATTCACATGATAGTTTCCTTTGATCATATATAATATAATAAGTTGCTAGGCAATAACCAAGATATAGACATGTTACATTGCTCTTGTCCAACCAGAATTCCTACAATTTGCAAGCACATACACTTTTATCTATGCTGTTCTTGTTCTACCGCCAAAAAGTACACACACACTACTACTAGCCTAAAATGTAGTGATATTCTACACACGACAGCAGTTCAAATCACTGAAGCTACTGCCAACAAAACTGACATTCGGAAACTCATCTTCCTCCACACTTCCTCCATGATAAAGATTGACTACATTGTCCATCTAGTCGATACCAATAACACCAAGGTTAATATAGCTACAACTAATATAAACAGCTAACTAACCTAACCTGTACATATCTAATTACCTAACTACATCAGCTAACTAAAATGTCTAATATAACTACAATAAATAACTTACTAACCATACCTACAATATATTTCCTAAGCGAAATAAATGACCACTAATCATAGTTAGTAATTAATCCGAAAAAGAAAAAAAATGCACTGCGGTGCGGCGGGCGGCTTGGCAGGGAGAGGCGGCGGCCCTTGGAGCAAGCGGCGCCCTCGAGGAGGAGGCGGTGAGGCGCCGCGAAGCGGCTTGGCGCGCCCGCCGCGCCGCCGGCCGGGGCCGCCCGCCGCTGATGGTGCGTCGTGGAGGTGGCGGCGAGGGCGGCGGAAGGCCCGGGGCGGCGGCGGCGGTCCCCAGCGGCGGCGGCGGCGCTCGGTGGTCGCCGGCGGGGTGGGCGGAGGATGGCGGTGGGCGGCGGATGGCCGGTGGGCGGCGGAGAGCCGGTGGCGGCGCGGATGGGGCTGGAGGAGGCCGACTCGGCGGCGTGAAGTGTTCGTCGATTTTTTTCCTATTTCCTTCGGGCAAAAAGATAGGGCACCCGTCGATTTTACGATTTTACCCTCGGCGCGGGATGCGTGGCTCCGGCTCGGAGCCCCGAGATCCGTGGCTCAGAGCTTCGAGCCGCGGATCCGTGGCTCAGGGTTCGGCCACGTCAACGCCACCTCATTCGCCACCGTGTCGGCGGGCAAACAGCCTTCGGCCCGCCGTGCGCGTTGGCGCCGAGGCGTTCAACCTTGGCGCCACGAGCCATGGCTCAGCCCCCGGGGTCCAAACATGCGGTTATGTTGCTCGAGGGGGCTGAATGTAAAATTAGTTCGAAAAAAGGGCCAAATTATAAAAAGACGGACGAGGGCCCGGAGATAGCTGCTACACCTAGCACAAGCAAGGCCGCCCCCGTCCCGTATGTGAGGCTCTCGTGCCCGCGGGCGCCGTCCCGCACTGCGACAGCGTCCTTTGTCGCCGTCGCGGCGTCGTTGCGCGCGAAGTCCGGTGGCGACGGCGAGGAGCTAAGCGCCGTCGCCCGGTAGGCTTGAGCGCAACAACGCCCGGCCGGCGCCACCTCCCTGCGGTATAGTTGTCCAAGCGGCCCGAGCCCGGCGGCGGCCCGAGGCCCGGTAAAATGGCCCGTGCCACGACCCGGTCCGGTGCCTACGGGCCTGGCGGCAGACGGCCGATAGCCGGACCGGGCCATGGGCGCTGCCTCGGCCCGTGGCACGGTGCCGCCCGGCCGGCGGGCACGGCCGACCCGGTGGTGGCCGGTGAGAAAACTAAAATAGTGCACATCAAAGCCCACAATGCCCAGCGGGCCAAAATAGCCTAAGTTTTAATTAATTCTTCCCGACGGGTTCGCGGAGCGAAGTTCCCGACCTAGGCTCCGACCTAGGGATACGAGAGAGCGACGGCGATTCTCGTCGTCGGGGGTTTTCCACTCAGCTCGGCCGTTTTCGGCCGGAACCCCTCCCTGGCGAAGCGTTTGGGGCGATAAAGGGGCGGCTTGTCCGGCCGCGACCTCGGCGTTCTTGTCTCGCGGACCTAGGGTTAAAGAGACCATGGCGGCGGGAAGCTCCAAGATGGGTGACGTGAGAGGAACCGGATGTCGATGATCTGCTGAGCAAGTTTGAGGCGGCGAGGCGAGCAAGACCGTGTGGTGTTGGCGCGGGAGGACCAGGGAGACTCTCCGGAGGTGAAGTGGATGGCGGCGGAAGCTCTTGGCGACGAAGAAATTGGTGTAACCGTCGCTCGAAACCACCATGAGATCGGCATGGAACCCCGCTAAAGAGGTGAAGTTTCGATCTAGTGAGAAGAACTTGTTTGTGATTCGGGCTCTTTGCCGGGTGATTGGAAGAGGATCATGGAGGAAGGACCATTTCGGGGTATGCTCGATGTTGGAGGAGTTTGACGGTGCGACCCGCGGTGCCAGTGTGATCCCCAATAAGGTGATTGCATGGATCGGATCCACAAGCTTCCTCATCTCTATCGCCGAGGCGATTCTTACCCGGCTGCGGCTAAAGTGGGCGAAGTGAAAGAAGTGGAGACAAGAGCGGTAAACACAAGGACCGGTGAATTCCACCGAGCCGGGGGTTCTCTTGCCTGGCGAGAGACCTTTGGTGAGGGTGGTCTCTTTGGCCCCGAAGGGAAGGAGAAGATAATCCTTCAAGTAAAGTATGAGAAGCTCCCTCGTTTTACGTGGTTACCGTGGCCTCATGGGTCATAATGCTTTGGAGTGCAAGACGGCGAGCATGCGATTGAAGACCTTCAGTTTGGGGACTGGATGGTTGCAAGTGTTGATACATGGAGGCCGGGCACACCAAGATTTCGTGCCTTTTCTGAGGGTGGCCGTGGAGAGCATCCTGCTAACTCGGCTAGGTCTAGCCGTGGTGGTAGAACAGCAGCTCGAGGAAGAGGAAGAACTCCTTTTGGAGGAAAAGAGAAACCGGCGAGTAGCAATTCGGGATCAAGAAGGCGAACATCGTCGGGGCCGATCTTTGGTAACAAGGCTGAAGACACGGCGTCGAGCCCAGCAAAACCGGCGTCAGAGCCTGTGGGTGGTAATGCAACTAACAGCTTGGCAATGACAGAGGTGGGGATCCCTCCCCCACCACCCCGGTACAAATCGCCTAGAGAGAGGAAGAAAAAGCGAGGCGTGGACATATGTTCCAAGATGATATGCAAACTCAACGGGCGGGCTCCCTGGAGGAGTACCGGGGGAGGAATGAGTTGCTTGGCGTGGAACTTGTCGCGGCATTGGCAACGCGGCGGTCGGTCAAGGAGCTTCGCGAATTTGCGAAGAAAGCCAACCTACTATTAGTGTGTCCTGGAAACTCAAGTGGTGACGGCGAGTGAAGGGTTTAAAAAGACGCTAGGCTATGACAATGCTTTCCGTTGTAAGTAGTGTCGGCCGTAGCGGTGGATTAGAATTTATTGGAATAATAATATCGGTGTGTCCTTGTTACCGTTTTTCACGAGTACCATATTGATGCAATCATCACGGAGGGAAACGCCGACCCTTGGAGAATTACTTGTGTTTACTGGGAAGCTTCGAGGTTGGAGAACGTCATAAAACTTGGGATCATTTGAAATTCATCAAAGCATCCTCGCATCCGCCTTGGCTGTGCATTGGTGACTTTAATGAAGTCCTACATGTGAGGAACATGTAGGGGTACAAGAGAGAAGTGCGCCACGGATGGGCGCCTTCGAGAGATGGCCCGATGTATGCGGGTTGGTTGACCTTGGCTACAGGGAAGATCATGGACTTTTGAAAAAAAGGTTAGTGGGGGTGCTTTCTGTAGGGTGAGACTTCGATCGCTCGGCAACATGCGATTGGTACTCACGCTTTTTCGGCCGGGTGTTCATAATATGGCGGCATGACCTCGACCATGGCCCTATTTTGCTAACATGGCGGCCGGTGGCAAGAAGTGAGAGGACGCCGGCTCGTTTCGGGTATGAAGTAATGTGGGAAGATCATGAAACTTTCCGTCATCGTTATCGAAGCATGGGCTCAGGGCGGGCGTAGTGAGCTCGATGCAAGAGCTGAAACAAAAGTTGTCGGGGTGTCAAGACATCTAAGCGGATGGGAGCGGCAAAGTTTTGGCAATATCGGACGGGGCCGAGAAGACTCAAGGAGGAAGCTGGATAGAATTCAAGCGGCTCGATCGTGTACGTCGCTTCGCACGCCGAATTGAAGCTTATTGAGAGAATCAATGAGCTCCATCACGGGGAGGAAATAATGTGGAGGCAAAGGTCCAGGATCCAATGGCTTCTTCTTTGGAGACAAAAATACAAAGTTCTTCCATCTTCGGGCTAGCCGGGGAGGAGGAAGAGAAATATGATCAAAAAGCTTGAGAAAAAGCGAGCGGTGACTTGACTTCCGGCGTGAATGAGGTGGGTGAAATGACGACGTCCTTCTATAGGAACCTTTACACATCGGAAGGAACGACAAATATGCGGCGGTGCTTGATACGGTCAGGACAAAGGTTACGGCCCGAGATGAATGAGGCTTTGGTGGCAACCATTTCTGAGAGATGGAAGTGAAGTTGGCGTTGTTTCAAATGGCCCCAACAAAAGCTCCCGGGCGGACGGATTCCCCGCGCATTTTTTCCAGAGGCACTTTGGTCACTATGTGGCAAAAAGAGATTACAGAGGCGGTCTTGGGGATTTTACGTGGGGAAGATGATCGACTACCATTAATGACACGTTTATCGTGCTTATACCAAAAGGTGGCTAGTCGGAAGAATTGAGTCGGTTTAGGCCCATCAGCTTGTGCAATGTCATTTACAAAATTGTGTCGAAGGTGGTTGCTAATAGGCTGAAAATTATCCCGCGATATCATCTCGGAGGAGCAATCGACTTTTGTTCGTAGAATGATAAGCGATAATATTATCACGGCTTATGAATGTTTGCATTTCATGAAGCAAGTTAAGGCAAAAAGATCTCGAGATGTTGTGCCTTAAAAGCTGGATATGAAGAAGGCCTATGATAGAGTTGAATGGTGTTATTAAGCGTAATGACAAAGTTGGGTTTTCATCGGCTTTGGGTGAATTTGGTAATGAGGTTAGTCTCAACGGTTTCTTTTTCGGTCTTGTTAAATGGTAAAGTGTTGGAGAATTTTAGACCGACGAGGAGGGATCCGTCGGGGCGACCCAATCTCTCCATATTTGTTTTTGCGCGGCGGAGAGGGCCTTTCGTGCCTTTTAAAAAATCGTGTTCAGTCATCGGAACTCAAGGGTATCAAGGTTGCGCCATCGGCACCTATGGTGAGCCACCTTCTCTTTGCGGATGATGACTTTGTTCTTTGGAGCAAATAGTGAGAGTGCGGTGGCGATGAAGGAGACTACGAAGTTATATTGTGATGCTTCGGGGCCTTGAGATAAATGAGCGAAATCTTCAATATACTTTGCCAAGAAATGTCATCGGGGTGGGAGATGATATCAAAACAATCCTCAATGTTCACAATGAAGGTGTTAATGAAAATATTTGGGGATGCCATCGGATGTGGGTTCCTCGTCTAATGGTGCATTCAAATACCCGAAAGACAGGGGGTGTGGGCGAGGATCAAGGTTGGATGGAGCGGTGTCTTTCGCCCGGTGGCAAGGAAGTCTTGATCAAATACGTGGTGCAAGCGATTCCCACCTATTCTATGTCATGTTTCAAGCTACCCGAGGGGGCTTATGCAAACATCGACAAGCCTAGTCGAAGTTTACGGTGGGGAAGCAAAGAAGGTAAAAGGAAGACATCTTTGGGTTGCATGGGATGATATAGTTATGCCAAAATTTCTTGGGGTTTAGGCTTCGAGAGATTTTGAGCTTTTCAACTTGGCTTTGCTCGCAAAAAACAAGCATGGAGGGTGTTGTGTGACTCGAGCACGCCGTGAGTGCTAGGGTACTCAAAGGCGGTATACTTTCCGTGATCTTGAGTTCCTAAATGCCGACTTGGGACATTCACCGGTCAAGGTGTGGCGCTCTATCTTGGAAGGAAGAGAGGTTCTCATCCGGGGGCTTGTCGGAAGAATTGGAGATGGTGAATCAACGCATGTATGGTCCGATGGACCGGCTTCCGTTGATGGTATGCGGCGCCCCATCCGGGCATGGATTCTAATCCGCCGGTGATGGTGGCGAAGTAATTGATCACACCATGAAGTCGTGGGATCGTCGAAAAGTGCAACAATTCTTCACGCGGCGGGATGCGAGAGATCATCCTCGGTATTCCATTGAGCCATAGGATTCAAACCGACTTTTGGGCATGGCATCATGAGAAGAATGGTGTGTTTACGTTAGATCAAACATATCGAATCTTTGAGCTATCGAGGTGTTTAGCTTTCGAACGCCTCAAGATCAGATAGAAAGAAAGAAGAGATGGAGTGGAAATCTTTATGGCAAGTCAAAGTACCTTCCAAAAATCAGCATCTTTTATGGCGGCTAGCCAAAGTTTCTATACCATCGGTGATCTTCTTCACCACGAAACATGGCGAGATAATGCGAAGTGTCCAATGCGGGGGAGGATGACTCATGGAGGCACTCGCTTGAGTGTTACATGGCTAAGTGCGTGTGGGCACTAGAGAAGGAAGAGATAGGTGAGCACTTATGCGTACACAAGAAATTGATGCGAAGGGGGTGGATAATGAATTTGTTTGAAACCCCGCCGCACGAAGACGCTTGATCGAGTTGCGATGACATTGTGGGCAATTTGGTACGCACGGGAGGAAAGCTATTCACGAGGGCGTGTATCAAAGTCCCTTGTCAACGCATATATTTGTCAATAAGTATTGTGAGGATCTACAAGAGCTTAAGCCCATGGCGTGCCTGGGCGTGGTGCAACCGAAGCTACGCGAAGAGGGCAGTACCGCTCAGCGGGTATGGTGAAGGTAAACACGATGCGGCTCTTTCCAAGAATTCCCGAAGGTCGGCTTTGGCGGCGATAGCAAGAGACCTGGAGGGGAAATTCTTGGGATTTGATTTTTGTTATGGAGGGGATGAGAGACCACGAACAATTTAAGAAGCCCTTGCTTGCGGGGAAGGGTTGGATCTCGCGGGATATTAACTCAAATTCCATCACAGTTGTGTCGGACTGCGGAGAACATGATAAGGAATTTGAGGGGTCCGGGGATGGGCCTATATGGACAGATCGTCAAAGAAATCAAGGAGAAAGCAAAAAGAATTTCTACATGCAAATTTTGTACATGAAAATAGGAGATTGAATGTAGATGCTCATTGCATAGCTAGAAGTTCTTTGCTATTAGAGACAAAGAGACACATGTCGGTTTTTATCGCCGCCTTTTCGGCGTTTGTAATCAAGTACTCTTCCATGAATAAATAAAGTGGAAGTTCCCTCAAAAAAGGCCAAAATAGCCCAAGCAAACAACGGTGCACATCAAAGCCCACAATGCCCCTCCTCAACCCTAACGACCTAACTTCACGGCACCATCTTCTCCCCCAGCGCGCCCGACCCTTTCGCGTCCCATCATCCCATGCACATGCGCATGCGTAGCGGTCTCCTCCTCCACTCGGGCGCGGCCGCCACTTTGCTCTCGCGGCTCCTCCTTCCACTCGCGCCGCGTCTCCTCCACTCATGCGACGGGCGGCCACTCACGGCCGCAGCTCGCGCGCGACACTGGCGGCCAAGCAGCAGCGGGGAAGCGGCCTGCTGAGGGAGCAGCCGGCAGCAGCATGCCAGGGCGTCGCTGGCTGGCGGCAGCAGCAGAGCCGCCTGAGCAGCAGCCTAGCGGCGGCAGCGGCGTCGCTGGCGCAAAGACAGCGGCGCGGGAGGTGGCGCGGGCGCGGCCCGCCCGTGAAATGCGGCCCGTGTGGCCCGTGGCCGCAAGAAATGGCCCATGGACCGGGCCATGGGCGAGGTCGCAGCCCGAGCAGCGTGGAGGCATCGGCCCGGTGCGGCCCGTGGCCCGGTGCGGCCCGCAGCGGGCCAGCCCGGTCCGCCCGGCGGGCCACGGGCCGCACCGGGCCGGCCCGTTGAACATCTATACCCGCAGGTCGGCATCCAAC